>CM061537.1:5358967-5637649 GCA_030545055.2 Neoaliturus tenellus
CTTATGCTATACGCCGTTGTCTAAGATATTAGACACAATTTCTAATTCCATCATGGTCTAGATCCTTAAAACCTAAGGCCCTCCACCATGGACTAGTATTCGTCTTAAACCGCGTGCAGTTGTGATTGTTTCGTCTGTAGCTAGAGAAAACTCGGCCTTTAAGTTCTTAGACCTAAGACCAAAAGCCATACACCGTGGTCTAGGCTTTTATTTTGTTAGACCCAAGACCTAAGGTCATACGCCGTGGACTAGGCATTTAAGCTCTTAGACTCAAGCCCTAAAGCCATATACCGCGGGCTAGGGTTTTAAGCTCTGAGACCCAAGACCTAAGGCCTTGCACCGTTTTCTAGGCTTTTAAGTACTTAGACCCAAGGCCTAAGGCCCTACACCACGGTCTAGTTTTTTAAGCTCTTAGACCCAAGACCTAAGGCCATACACCCTGGTCTAGGCTTTTAGGTTCTTATACCCAAGACCTAAGGCCCTACACCCTGGTCTAGGCTTTTAGGTTCTTATACCCAAGACCTAAGGCCCTACACCCTGGTCCAGGCTTTTAAGTACTTAGACCCAAGTTCTAAGGCCATAAAGTAAAGACCTTAAAACTTACAAGGGAGTCGCGATTCACGACCCCTGAACAGACACTGTGGACCCAAGACCTAAGGCCTTACACCATGGTCTAGACTTTTAAGTACTTAGACACCAAGACCTAAGACCATACACCCTGGTCTAGGCTTTTAAGCATTTAGACCCAAGGCCTAAGGCCCTAAACCGTGGTCTAGGCTTTTAAGCTCTTATACCCAAGACCTAAGGCCATAAACCCTGGTCTATGCTTTTAAGCTCTTACACTCAAGCCCTAAGGCGGTCCGCATGGGTTAGACTCAAGACCCAAGGGCATACACACTGGTCTAGGCTTTTAAGTACTTAGGCCAAGACCTAAAGTCATAAACCGTGGGCTAGGCTTTTAAGCACTTAAACTCAATGCCTAAGGCGGTCCGCATGGGCTAGACTTAAGACCTATGGCCATACACCGTGGTCTAGGCTTTTAAGTACTTAGACCCAAGACCTAAGGCCATAAACCGTTTTCTAGGCTTTTAAGCTCTTAGACTCAAGACCTAAGACCATACACCGTGGTCTAGGCTTTTAAGTACTTAGACCCAAGACCTAAGGCCATACACCGTGGGCTAGGCTTTTAAGCTCTTAGATCCAAGACCTAAGGCTTTCCGCATGGACTAGACTCAAGACCTAAAGCCATACACCGTGGTCTATGCTTTTAAGCACTTAGACCCAAGACCTGAGGCCATAGAGTTAAGACCTGAACACTTACAAGGGGGGTCGCGATTCACGACCCCTGAACAGACACTGTGGTGTAGACCCAAGACTTAGGGCCATACACCGTGGTATAGACTTTTAAGTACTTAGACACCAAGACCTAAGGCCATACACCGTGGTCTAGGCTTTTAAGTACTTAGACCCAAGACCTAAGGCCCTACACCGTAGTCTAGGCTTTTAGGTTCTTATACCCAAGACCTAAGGCCCTACACCGTGGGCTAGGCTTCAAAGCTCTTAGACCCAAGACCTAAAACTATAGGGTTAAGACTTGAAAACTTACAAGTTAATCACAATTTACGATCCCCGAACAGACACCGTGGTCTAGACCCAATACTTAAGGCCCTACACCTAGGTCTAGACCCAAGAGCTAAGGTCCTTCACCATGATCTAGACCCTAAGACCAAAGGCCTTACACTATGGTCTAGTACTCTTCATAAACCGTTTGCAGTTGTGGTTGTTTCATCTATTTCTAGAGGTAAGTCGGCCTCTTAGATCCTAAGACCAAAGGCCTTATACCACGGTCTAGTACTCGGCATAAGCCATGTGCAGTTGTGGTTGTTTCATCTATAGCTAGAGGAAAGTCCTAAGTTCTTAGACCCTAAGACCAAAGGCCTTACACCATGGTCTAGTACTCGGCATAAACCGTTTTGCAGTTGTGGTTGTTTCATCTATAGCTAGAGGTAAGTCCTAAGTTCTTAGACCCTAAGACCAAAGGCCTTACATCATGGTCTAGTATTCCTCTTAAGCCGTGTGCAGTGGTTAATTTGTCTATACTTAGAAGAAAGTTGGCCTTTAAGTTCTTAGACCCTAGACCTAAGACCCTACACCCATGGACTACAATCTGGACTTAAGGCCACATCCCGAGGTTTTGTACTCGTTTAAAACCGTGTGCAGTTGTGGTTGTTTCATCTATAGCTGGGCGAAGATTGGCCTTTAATAACTGTGTGCAGTTATTACTGTTTCGTCTCGAAAAAGAGAATGTTTATGCTTTTACACCATAACTTAGAACGAAAACCCATGGTCTTATTCCTAAAACCTAGGACCTTAGACCGATACCCTAGGACATAAGGGCTTAGACTTATTGCTTTAGATCTAGGGCAAAAGGAATTTAAATGAGGACCTAAGGCCTCATAATTTAGACCAAACCCAATCCCAAGCATTTAAGGCATTATACCATGGACCTGTATGTATATGACCTTAAACATTTGACCTAAGATCTAAGGCTTTAACATAAGTCTTAAGCCCTAAGACCCTACCCCATGGGCTAGTACTGGTCCTACACCATGTGGGACCGTGTAAAATGGCGTGCATAAAGCCAATCACATGGATTATTTGAAAGCCCCGCGCACATGAACACCTGTGTTTGCTGTTGGGCGTTTTTATGATTTGCGCTTTCGGGCGTTTTGCAAACTCGACGCGGAATTTACGATCGCAGACGTAAATTATTAAAAAACATCGTGTACACATCGATTTTGAAAAACGATCGTACACGCCGATTATTTTAAACAGCGTCTGGGCATCGATTTTAAAAACGTTCGCAGACGTTAAATATTAAAAGGCATCGTCTACACATCGATTTTAAAAAACGTTCGCAGACGTTAATTATTAAAGGGCATCGTCTACACATCGATTTGCAATATGCAGGTCGAGTTTGCAAAACGCCCGAAAGCGCAAATCATAAAAACGCCCAACAGCAAACACAGGTGTTCATGTGCGCGGGGCTTTCAAATAATCCATGTGATTGGCTTTATGCACGCCATTTTACACGGTCCCACATGGTGTAGGACCAGTACTAGCCCATGGGGTAGGGTCTTAGGGCTTAAGACTTATGTTAAAGCCTTAGATCTTAGGTCAAATGTTTAAGGTCATATACATACAGGTCCATGGTATAATGCCTTAAATGCTTGGGATTGGGTTTGGTCTAAATTATGAGGCCTTAGGTCCTCATTTAAATTCCTTTTGCCCTAGATCTAAAGCAATAAGTCTAAGCCCTTATGTCCTAGGGTATCGGTCTAAGGTCCTAGGTTTTAGGAATAAGACCATGGGTTTTCGTTCTAAGTTATGGTGTAAAAGCATAAACATTCTCTTTTTCGAGACGAAACAGTAATAACTGCACACAGTTATTAAAGGCCAATCTTCGCCCAGCTATAGATGAAACAACCACAACTGCACACGGTTTTAAACGAGTACAAAACCTCGGGATGTGGCCTTAAGTCCAGATTGTAGTCCATGGGTGTAGGGTCTTAGGTCTAGGGTCTAAGAACTTAAAGGCCAACTTTCTTCTAAGTATAGACAAATTAACCACTGCACACGGCTTAAGAGGAATACTAGACCATGATGTAAGGCCTTTGGTCTTAGGGTCTAAGAACTTAGGACTTACCTCTAGCTATAGATGAAACAACCACAACTGCAAAACGGTTTATGCCGAGTACTAGACCATGGTGTAAGGCCTTTGGTCTTAGGGTCTAAGAACTTAGGACTTTCCTCTAGCTATAGATGAAACAACCACAACTGCACATGGCTTATGCCGAGTACTAGACCGTGGTATAAGGCCTTTGGTCTTAGGATCTAAGAGGCCGACTTACCTCTAGAAATAGATGAAACAACCACAACTGCAAACGGTTTATGAAGAGTACTAGACCATAGTGTAAGGCCTTTGGTCTTAGGGTCTAGATCATGGTGAAGGACCTTAGCTCTTGGGTCTAGACCTAGGTGTAGGGCCTTAAGTATTGGGTCTAGACCACGGTGTCTGTTCGGGGATCGTAAATTGTGATTAACTTGTAAGTTTTCAAGTCTTAACCCTATAGTTTTAGGTCTTGGGTCTAAGAGCTTTGAAGCCTAGCCCACGGTGTAGGGCCTTAGGTCTTGGGTATAAGAACCTAAAAGCCTAGACTACGGTGTAGGGCCTTAGGTCTTGGGTCTAAGTACTTAAAAGCCTAGACCACGGTGTATGGCCTTAGGTCTTGGTGTCTAAGTACTTAAAAGTCTATACCACGGTGTATGGCCCTAAGTCTTGGGTCTACACCACAGTGTCTGTTCAGGGGTCGTGAATCGCGACCCCCCTTGTAAGTGTTCAGGTCTTAACTCTATGGCCTCAGGTCTTGGGTCTAAGTGCTTAAAAGCATAGACCACGGTGTATGGCTTTAGGTCTTGAGTCTAGTCCATGCGGAAAGCCTTAGGTCTTGGATCTAAGAGCTTAAAAGCCTAGCCCACGGTGTATGGCCTTAGGTCTTGGGTCTAAGTACTTAAAAGCCTAGACCACGGTGTATGGTCTTAGGTCTTGAGTCTAAGAGCTTAAAAGCCTAGAAAACGGTTTATGGCCTTAGGTCTTGGGTCTAAGTACTTAAAAGCCTAGACCACGGTGTATGGCCATAGGTCTTAAGTCTAGCCCATGTGGACCGCCTTAGGCATTGAGTTTAAGTGCTTAAAAGCCTAGCCCACGGTTTATGACTTTAGGTCTTGGCCTAAGTACTTAAAAGCCTAGACCAGTGTGTATGCCCTTGGGTCTTGAGTCTAACCCATGCGGACCGCCTTAGGGCTTGAGTGTAAGAGCTTAAAAGCATAGACCAGGGTTTATGGCCTTAGGTCTTGGGTATAAGAGCTTAAAAGCCTAGACCACGGTTTAGGGCCTTAGGCCTTGGGTCTAAATGCTTAAAAGCCTAGACCAGGGTGTATGGTCTTAGGTCTTGGTGTCTAAGTACTTAAAAGTCTAGACCATGGTGTAAGGCCTTAGGTCTTGGGTCCACAGTGTCTGTTCAGGGGTCGTGAATCGCGACTCCCTTGTAAGTTTTAAGGTCTTTACTTTATGGCCTTAGAACTTGGGTCTAAGTACTTAAAAGCCTGGACCAGGGTGTAGGGCCTTAGGTCTTGGGTATAAGAACCTAAAAGCCTAGACCAGGGTGTAGGGCCTTAGGTCTTGGGTATAAGAACCTAAAAGCCTAGACCAGGGTGTATGGCCTTAGGTCTTGGGTCTAAGAGCTTAAAAAACTAGACCGTGGTGTAGGGCCTTAGGCCTTGGGTCTAAGTACTTAAAAGCCTAGAAAACGGTGCAAGGCCTTAGGTCTTGGGTCTCAGAGCTTAAAACCCTAGCCCGCGGTATATGGCTTTAGGGCTTGAGTCTAAGAGCTTAAATGCCTAGTCCACGGCGTATGACCTTAGGTCTTGGGTCTAACAAAATAAAAGCCTAGACCACGGTGTATGGCTTTTGGTCTTAGGTCTAAGAACTTAAAGGCCGAGTTTTCTCTAGCTACAGACGAAACAATCACAACTGCACGCGGTTTAAGACGAATACTAGTCCATGGTGGAGGGCCTTAGGTTTTAAGGATCTAGACCATGATGGAATTAGAAATTGTGTCTAATATCTTAGACAACGGCGTATAGCATAAGGACCACGGTGTATAGCCTTAGGTCTTGGGGATCTAGACCATGGTGAAGGGCCTTAGGTCTTGGATCTGGCCGAATTTAAAATGAGTATTAGAACACTATGCATGGTCTTAGGTCTTGAGTCTATGAACCTAAAGGCCAAGTCCACGTGTCTTAGGACTTGGGTCTAAGAACCGAAAGGCCTAATCAACGGACCTTAGGTCTTGGTTGTAGCCTATGGTGTAGGGCCTTAGGACTTGGGTATAAGAACCTAAAAGCCTAGACCACGGACCTTAGATCTTGGTTCTAGACCCTGGTGTAGGGCCTTAGGACTTGGGTATAAGAACTTAAAAGCCTAGACCCCAAACCTTAGATCTTGGTTCTAAACCCTGGTGTAGGGCCTTAGGACTTGGGTATAAGAACATAAAAGCCTACTCAACGGACCTTAGGTCTTGGTTTTAGACCATGGTGCAGGGCCTTAGGACTTGGGTATAAGAACCTAAAAGCCTAGACCACGGACCTTAGATCTTGGTTCTAGACCCTGGTGTAGGGCCTTAGTCCTTGGGTATAAGAACCTAAAAGTCTAGACCACGGACCTTAGATCTTGGTTCTAGACCCTGGTGTAGGGCCTTAGGACTTGGGTATAAGAACCTAAAAGCCTAGACCACGGACCTTAGATCTTGGTTCTAGACCCTGGTGTAGGGCCTTAGGACTTGGGTATAAGAACCTAAAAGCCTGGACCACGGTCCTTAGATCTTGGTTCTAGACCCTGGTGTAGGGCCTTAGGACTTGGGTATAAGAACTTAAAAGCCTAGACCACGAACCTTAGATCTTGGTTGTAGACCCTGGTGTAGGGCCTTAGGACTTGGGTATAAGAACCTAAAAGCCTAGACCACGGTTCTTAGGTCTTGGTTTTAGACCGTGGTGTAGGGCCTTATGTCTTGGGTATAAGAACCTAAAAGCCTAGACCACGGACCTTAGGTCATGGGTATAAGAACTTAAAAGCCTAGACCACGGACCTTAGGTCTTGGTTTTAGACCATGGTGTAGGGCCTTAAGTCTTTGTTATATGAACCTGAAAGCCTGTCTTGGGTCTGACCATGGTGTATGGCCTTACGTCTTGATAAGAACTTAGAGACCTAGATCACAGTCCTTAAGTTTAGGGTGTAGACCATGATGTAGGGTCTTAGGTCTTGGATTTAAGAACCTAAAGGCCTAGATTACGGAACTTAGATCTAGAGGCTAAGAACCTAAATGCCTAGACCACAGGCCTTAAATCTTGGGGCTAAGAACCTAAAAGCCTAGACCACGGACCTTAGATCTTGGTTTTAGACCCTGGTGTAGGGCCTTAGGTCTGAACCTAAAAGCCTAGACCACGGACCTTAGATCTTGGTTCTAGACCCTGGTGTAGGGCCTTAGGACTTGGGTATAAGAACCTAAAAGCCTAGACCACGGACCTTAGATCTTGGTTCTAGACCCTGGTGTAGGGCCTTAGGACTTGGGTATAAGAACCTAAAAGCCTAGACCACGGTTCTTAGGTCTTGGTTTTAGACCGTGGTGTAGGGCCTTATGTCTTGGGTATAAGAACCTAAAAGCCTAGACCACGGACCTTAGGTCATGGGTATAAGAACTTAAAAGCCTAGACCACGGACCTTAGGTCTTGGTTTTAGACCATGGTGTAGGGCCTTAAGTCTTTGTTATATGAACCTGAAAGCCTGTCTTGGGTCTGACCATGGTGTATGGCCTTACGTCTTGATAAGAACTTAGAGACCTAGATCACAGTCCTTAAGTTTAGGGTGTAGACCATGATGTAGGGTCTTAGGTCTTGGATTTAAGAACCTAAAGGCCTAGATTACGGAACTTAGATCTAGAGGCTAAGAACCTAAATGCCTATACCACAGGCCTTAAATCTTGGGGCTAAGAACCTAAAAGCCTAGACCACGGACCTTAGATCTTGGTTTTAGACCCTGGTGTAGGGCCTTAGGTCTGAACCTAAAAGCCTAGACCACGGACCTTAGATCTTGGTTCTAGACCCTGGTGTAGGGCCTTAGGACTTGGGTATAAGAACCTAAAAGCCTAGACCACGGACCTTAGATCTTGGTTCTAGACCCTGGTGTAGGGCCTTAGGACTTGGGTATAAGAACCTAAAAGCCTGGACCACGGACCTTAGATCTTGGTTCTAGACCCTGGTGTAGTAGGACTTGGGTATAAGAACCTAAAAGCCTAGACCACGGACCTTAGGTCTTGGTTCTAGACCCTGGTGTAGGGTGGTAGGACTTGGGTATAAGAACTTAAAAGCCTAGACCCCGGACCTTAGATCTTGGTTCTAGACCCTGGTGTAGGGCCTTAGGACTTGGGTATAAGAACCTAAAAGCCTGGAACACGGACCTTAGATCTTGGTTCTAGACCCTGGTGTTGGCCCTTAGTCCTTGGGTATAAGAACCTAAAAGCCTAGACCACGGACCTTAGATCTTGGTTCTATACCCTGGTGTAGGGCCTTAGGTATTGGGTATAAGAACCTAAAAGCCTAGACCACGGACCTTAGATCTTGGTTCTAGACCCTGGTGTAGGGCCTTAAGTCATGGGTATAAGAACCTAAAAGCCTAGACCACGGACCTTAGGTCTTGGCTATAAGAACCTAAAAGCCTAGACCACAGACCTTAGATCTTGGTTTTAGACCCTGGTGTAGGGCCTTAGGTCTTGGGTATAAGAACCTAAAAGCCTTGACCACGGACCTTAGATCTTGGTTCTAGACCCTGGTGTAGGGCCTTAGGACTTGGGTATAAGAACCTAAAAGCCTGGACCACGGACCTTAGATCTTGGTTCTAGACCCTGGTGTTGGCCCTTAGTCCTTGGGTATAAGAACCTAAAAGCCTAGACCACGGACCTTAGATCTTGGTTCTATACCCTGGTGTAGGGCCTTAGGACTTGGGTATAAGAACCTAAAAGCCTAGACCACGGACCTTAGATTTTGGTTCTAGACCCTGGTGTAGGGCCTTAGTCCTTGGGTATAAGAACCTAAAAGTCTAGACCACGGACCTTAGATCTTGGTTCTAGACCCTGGTGTAGGGCCTTAGGACTTGGGTATAAGAACCTAAAAGCCTAGACCACGGACCTTAGATCTTGGTTCTAGACCCTGGTGTAGGGCCTTAGGACTTGGGTATAAGAACCTAAAAGTCTCGACCACGGACCTTAGATCTTGGTTCTAGACCCTGGTGTAGGGCCTTAGGACTTGGGTATAAGAACCTAAAAGCCTGGACCACGGACCTTAGATCTTGGTTCTAGACCCTGGTGTAGGGCCTTAGGACTTGGGTATTAGAACCTAAAAGCCTAGACCACGGTGTATTAGGTATTAGGTTTAGACCACAGTGTCTGTTCAGGGGGGGTCGTGAAACGCGACCCCTTGTAAGTGTTCAGGTCTTAACTCTATGGACTCGGTCTTTTTAAGAACCTTAAAGCCTAGACTACGGTGTATAACCTTAGGTCTTGGGTCAAGTCCATGCGGTAGTTAGGAGTTGGGTAAGATGGATGGAGATTGGTCTTCAAATACTCCAATCTGAATGTGACAACCATTTCTGATCATGATTTCATAATCAAAGAAAAAAAGACCTCTTTGCCTAATGTTTGCTCAATTCATGGGGGCTGTGAATCGTGGTCCCTTTGTAAGTTTTTAGATCTTAAGGTTTTATGGCTTTGTACTAAGGTGTCAGTCCTTAGGTTTACATCTTAGTCCCAACACATTAGGTCCTGGCTGGGGGCTGATAGGTCTTATACACAGGTCATAGCTTTAGCCACTAGGTTTTTGAGCTTTGGACTCAGTTGCAAGGCCTTAGGTTTAGACTTTAGGTTCAACACATTAGGTCTAAGCTGTTGGGCAATAGGTCCTATTCACAGGTTAAAGCCTTAGCTGCTAGCTTTTAGGTCTTTGGACTCAGGTGCAAGGCCTTAGGTTTACATCTTAGTCCCAACACATTAGGTTTAGGCTGTTGGCTAATAACTATTCACAGGTCAAATCTTTAGCTGCTAGGTTTTAGGGTTTTGGACAGGTGCAAGGGCTTAGGTCCAGCACATTAGGCCTACGCTGATGGCTAATAGGCCCTATTCACAGGCCAAATCCTTAGCTGCTAGCTTTTAGGGCTTTGGACTCAGGTGTAAGGCCTTAGGTTTACATCTTAGTGCCAACACATTAGGTTTAGGCTGTTGGCTAATAACTATTCACAGGTCAAAGCCTTAGCTGCTAGGTTTTATCGTTTTGGACTCAGGTACAAGGGCTTAGGTTTAGATCTTAGGTCCAGCACATTAGGCCTACGCTGATGGATAATAGGCCCTATTCACAGGGTCAAATCCTTAGCTGCTAGCTTTTAGGGCTTGTCTACTGCCTTGGGCCTTAGGAATTAGATCTTAAGAGGTTAAACTGGGTTAAAAATTGGAGAATTTTGGCCTAAAAATGTGTCTTTGAAGGTAAAATTGCAATTAAAGTTAACTTTATAGGGGGCTGGGATGTTGGGCAATTCACCTTTCAATATCAATTTTTATGGATCGGAAATCCTGAAAAATGTTGGAAAATTGACAAAAAAGTAAAAAATCACCGAAAACCGGTATCTTTTCATTTACATAGGGTTAACTTAGGAGTTCTCACACTTCTTTGGATTAATCTCTGGATTAGATTCACCACAAGGGGAGTCGGTAACTTCATTTAAAAACTATAGTTAACTTAAGAGTGCATCTCATAGTTCCCTGGATTAAATTCAAAATGCTCCTTGAAATCACTGTCTGAAATCCTGAAAAATGCCCTGAAATGGGCTGATATTTGGCCAAAACCAATCAAAATCCGGTAAAAACCAGTCAATTTGAAGCTGAAGGGGGTAAAAAAAGGACCCCTAATCAAATGAACAACTGGATTAAATTCTAAGTGCTCCTTGAAATCAGTATCTGAAAATCCTGAAAAATGCCCTAAAATGGGCCGAAATGGGCTGATATTTGACCAAAACCGGCCAGAATCCGGTCAAAAACCGGTCAATTTGGAGCTGAAAGCGGTCAAAAAAAACTATGAGTGTTCCCTGGATTATATTCAAAAAGTGGTCATTTGAAGCAAAAAAGTGGTCATTTGAAGCAAAAAGTGGTCATTTGAAGCAAAAGTGGTCATTTGAAGCAAAAAGTGGTCATTTGAAGCAAAAAGCGGTCATACGAAGCAAAAAGCGGTCATACGAAGCAAAAAAAGTGGTCATATGAAGCAAAAAAAGTGGTCATACGAAGCAAAAGTCATCAAAAAAAACTATGAGGGTGTTTCAGAAACCGCCTTTTATATCTACTCCTTCATGATTATGGACTATGATGACTCATGACCTTCTTGATTATGGACTATGACGACTCATGACCTTCTTGATTGTGGACTATGATGACTCATGACCTTCTTGATTGTGGACTATAATGACTCATGATCTTCATGATTATGGACTATGATGACTCATGACCTTCTTGATTGTAGACTATGATGACTCATGACCTTCTTGATTATGGACTATGATGACTCATGACCTTCATGATTATGGACTATGATGACTCATGACCTTCTTGATTATGGACTATGACGACTTATGACCTTCTTGGTTGTGGACTGTGATGACTCATGACCTTTTTGATTATGGACTGTGATGACTCATTACCTTCTTGATTGTGTACTATGATGCCTCATGACCTTCTCTATTGTGGATTGTGATGACTCATGACCTTCTTGATTGTGGACTGTGATGACTCATGACCTTCTTGATTGTGTACTATGATGACTCATATGATGACTTCTTGATTGTGGACTGTGATGACTCATATCCTTCTTGATTGTGTACTATGATGACTAATGACCTTCTTGGTTGTGGACTGTGATGACTCATGACCTTCTTGATTGTGGACTGTGATGACTCATGACCTTCTTGATTGTGTACTATGATGACTCATATGATGACTTCTTGATTGTGGACTGTGATGACTCATTACCTTCTTGATTGTGTACTATGATGACTCATTACCTTCTTGATTGTGGACTGTGATGACTCATGACCTTCTTGATTGTGGACTTTTATGACTCATGACCTTCTTGATTGTGGACTGTGATGACTCATGTCCTTCTTGATTGTGGACTATGATGACTCATGACCTTCTTGATTGTGGACTGTGATGACTCATGACCTTCTTGATTGTGGAGTATGATGACTCATGACCTTCTTGATTATGGACTATGATGATTCATGACCTTCTTGATTGTGGAGTATGATGACTCATTACCTTCTTGATTGTGGACTGTGATGACTCATGACCTTCTTGATTGTGGACTGTGATGACTCATGTCCTTCTTGATTGTGGACTATGATGACTCATGACCTTCTTGATTGTGGACTGTGATGTCTCATGACCTTCTTGATTGTGGAGTATGATGACTCATGACCTTCTTGATTGTGGAGTATGATGACTCATGACCTTCTTGATTGTGGACTGTGATGACTCATGACCTTCTTGATTGTGGAGTATGATGACTCATGACCTTCTTGATTATGGACTATGATGATTCATGACCTTCTTGATTGTAAAGTATGATGACTCATGACCTTCTTGATTGTGGACTATGATGATTCATGACTTTCTTGATTGTGGAGTATGATGACTCATGACCTTCTTGATTGTGGACTGTGATGACTCATGACCTTCTTGATTGTGGAGTATGATGACTCATGACCTTCTTGATTGTGGACTATGATGATTCATGACCTTCTTGATTGTGGAGTATGATGACTCATGACCTTCTTGATTGTGGACTATGATGACTCATGACCTTCTTGATTGTGGACTGTGATGACTCATGACCTTCTTGATTGTGGACTGTGATGACTCATGACCTTCTTGATTGTGGACTATGATGATTCATGACCTTCTTGATTTTGGAGTATGATGACTCATGACCTTCTTGATTGTGGACTGTGATGACTCATGACCTTCTTGATTGTGGTCTATGATGACTCATTACCTTCTTGATTATATACTATGATGACTTATGACCTTCTTGATTATGGACTATGATCACTCATGACCTTCTTGATTATGGACTATGATCACTCATGACCTTCTTGATTATTGACTATGATGACTCATGACCTTCTTGATTATGGTCTATGATGACTCATGACCTTCTTGATTGTGATCTATGATGACTCATGACCTTCTTGATTATGGACTATGATAACTTATGACCTTCTTGATTATGGACTATGATCACTCATGACCTTCTTGATTGTGGACTATGATGATTCATGACCTTCTTGATTGTGGAGTATGATGACTCATTACCTTCTTGATTGTGGACTGTGATGACTCATGACCTTCTTGATTGTGGACTATGATCACTCATGACCTTCTTGATTATGGACTATGATGATTCATGACCTTCTTGATTGTGGAGTATGATGACTCATTACCTTCTTGATTGTGGACTGTGATGACTCATGACCTTCTTGATTGTGGACTGTGATGACTCATGTCCTTCTTGATTGTGGACTATGATGACTCATGACCTTCTTGATTGTGGACTGTGATGACTCATGACCTTCTTGATTGTGGAGTATGATGACTCATGACCTTCTTTATTGTGGACTATGATGATTCATGACCTTCTTGATTGTGGAGTATGATGACTCATGACCTTCTTGATAGTGGACTGTGATGACTCATGACCTTCTTGATTGTGGAGTATGATGACTCATGACCTTCTTG
This sequence comes from Neoaliturus tenellus, assembly GCA_030545055.2. Taxonomy (NCBI): domain Eukaryota; kingdom Metazoa; phylum Arthropoda; class Insecta; order Hemiptera; family Cicadellidae; genus Neoaliturus; species Neoaliturus tenellus. The sequence continues at coordinate 5,372,416 of CM061537.1, forward strand.
ATTATGGACTATGATGATTCATGACCTTCTTGATTGTGGAGTATGATGACTCATGACCTTCTTGATTGTGGACTATGATGATTCATGACCTTCTTGATTGTGAAGTATGATGACTCATGACCTTCTTGATTGTGGACTGTGATGACTCATGACCTTCTTGATTGTGGAGTATGATGACTCATGACCTTCTTGATTGTGGACTATGATGATTCATGACCTTCTTGATTGTGGAGTATGATGACTCATGACCTTTTTGATTGTGGAATATGATGACTCGTGACCTTCTTGATTGTGGACTGTGATGACTCATGACCTTCTTGATTGTGGACTATGATGATTCATGACCTTCTTGATTGTGGTCTGTGATGACTCATGACCTTCTTGATTGTGGACTGTAATGACTCATGACCTTCTTGATTATGGACTATGATGATTCATGACATTCTTGATTGTGGAGTATGATGACTCATGACCTTCTTGATTGTGGACTATGATGATTCATGACCTTCTTGATTGTGGAGTATGATGACTCATGACCTTCTTGATTGTGGACTATGATGACTCATGACCTTCTTGATTGTGGACTATGATGATTCATGACCTTCTTGATTGTGGACTATGATGATTCATGACCTTCTTGATTGTGGAGTATGATGACTCATGACCTTCTTGATTGTGGACTATGATGATTCATGACCTTCTTGATTGTGGACTGTGATGACTCATGACCTTCTTGATTGTGGACTATGATGATTCATGACCTTCTTGATTTTGGAGTATGATGACTCATGACCTTCTTGATTGTGGACTGTGATGACTCATGACCTTCTTGATTGTGGACTGTGATGACTCATGACCTTCTTGATTGTGGTTTTATGATGACTCATGACCTTCTTGATTATATACTATGATGACTTATGACCTTCTTGATTATGGACTATGATCACTCATGACCTTCTTGATTATGGACTATGATGACTCATGACCTTCTTGATTATGGTCTATGATGACTCATGACCTTCTTGATTGTGATCTATGATGACTCATGACCTTCTTGATTATGGACTATGATGACTTATGACCTTCTTGATTATGGACTATGATCACTCATGACCTTCTTGATTGTGGACTATGATGACTCATGACCTTCTTGATTATGGACTATAATGATTCATGACCTTCTTGATTATGGACTATGATGACTCATGACCTTGATTATGGACTATGATGACTCATGACCTTCTTGATTATGGTCTATGATGACTCATGACCTTCTTGATTGTGGACTATGATGATTCATGACCTTCTTGATTTCGGAGTATGATGACTCATGACCTTCTTGATTGTGGACTGTGATGACTCATGACCTTCTTGATTGTGGACTGTGATGACTCATGACCTTCTTGATTGTGGTTTTATGATGACTCATGACCTTCTTGGTTATATACTATGATGACTTATGACCTTCTTGATTATGGACTATGATCACTCATGACCTTCTTGATTATGGACTATGATGACTCATGACCTTCTTGATTATGGTCTATGATGACTCATGACCTTCTTGATTGTGATCTATGATGACTCATGACCTTCTTGATTATGGACTATGATGACTTATGACCTTCTTGATTATGGTCTATGATGACTCATGACCTTCTTGATTGTGGTCTATGATGACTCATGACCTTCTTGATTATGGACTATGATGACTTATGACCTTCTTGATTATGGACTATGATCACTCATGACCTTCTTGATTGTGGACTATGATGACTCATGACCTTCTTGATTGTGGACTATAATGACTCATGACCTTCTTGATTGTGGACTGTGATGACTCAAACGCAGCAACTACTTGTATGGACTCTTTGCGAAGAGAGCAGCTGCAACTCTGAGTCCATCTCTAAGATGCCATTTCCGATCTCTTTCACCTTTCGTTGCCCCCTTACGATAGCGAAATTTCCCTTGAAACTGACCTAGAAAATTGCACATCTGCTGAAATATTCAGGTTAACGCCTCCCGTAAGTAACGAAACCCCGAAATAAATTACGACCACCGAATAATACGTTACAAATGGATGGTTTAGATATACGAAACATTTTTAAGTTCAGTTATGAAAGAAAAAGTCAAGTTACAAGGTAAATTTTTATCAGGTCATATTAAATTTAATATATAAAGGTTCTTTTTCTGGTTTTAGTAAAGAAATCTCATCGCCTTGAGCGTACCAATTAGAGCACAAAAATCTCCGCCATTTTACTTTACACCGTTAGGGCAGTAGCAACTTAAATTTTAATCCACTTGAAGTTGTTGTTAATTGAACATTAATTATTTGTTTTTGGTTCCCTGAAAATATCTCCAAAACGTAATTCGTTTGAAAGTGATTGACATTTGTAAAAAAATGTGGCAAATAATGGATGATGGTTGAAATAATTATTTATTCATATGTAACTACTTTTAAATAAATGCATCGGAACTATCTTAAACTATGTCAAAGATTAACATGTCAGATGTTGTTTGATTAATTGAATTATTTATTTCCTTTGCATAGCTACATCACCAGTGACCTGAAATTCGTACACAATAGTTTAGTTCAATACTTGTAAGTTTTTAGCTTTTTTCTCTTTACCAGATATTTTTGTGCTCTGATTTCTTTAGTTGTTCAGTTGGCAAGTACAGTATAATTTTATAATAGTGGCAATACTTTTTAAGGCACATACGACTTGGTCATTTTATAATAATACCCTAATAGTGACTTATTACAAATTTGGAAACCTTCATTCTAAGCAATTTAGTCTCTTGTTTGAAGGCGAAGGGAAGTTTTGAGATAAGAAGGAGCGCTGACCAAACAGTTTCACAGATGCGCCCCATGTTATTAGTGCTAATGGATGTTCATGCAATCTCCATTAAACTAGAGTAAAACATATCGGTACAGTTATTGATTTACAGGTTATATATATAACTATGGGAAACTTTTTTCATGAGCAAAATTTTGGCTTAAACATTCTTTCCACAGACTTAAAATGTTATTTGAACACTAAGTAAGTGAAAAATTTTAAGTTAAAATTATAGGCTGGTATAGTTTTTTTTTTATTCTTTGCCATTAAATAAAATTCATAATGACAGTTCAAAAATGGGTTTTCCTTCCGAGAAAATTACTCTATCCTTCTGCTTTTTGTGATAACAACAACTAATTACAAAAAGATAAATCTCATCACATATAAAATTACGAGGTTATATGATATAGATAAAACTGTTTAGAAAAGTTCAGGATAGAATGATTACACTTATTACAAAATAAAGTGTTAATATAAACACTGCACTACGTTTTTACTTGCATATCAAGGTTCTAGGTTCGCGTTGATAAAATTGGGTTTCCAACTCATTGGATGCTTCCAACTGAAATATTGTTTATTACAACTGTGAGGTAATATTGCTTCATATGCTTTGAGACGTTCGCTCAGTCGTAGTCAGGTCTGTTTACACATGCTTCAAACGCTCATATGAATACCCCACATTTGCTTTCACAATCTCACATATGCGAGTCGGGTATTTACACAGCTCCCGTGGGACCTGAGCCTATGATAATGTTCCTCCACCAGAACTATAATATCAACGAAATATTCAAACAAAAAGTTCTCAGTTGGCGTGGGAAATAATTATGTATGTTTTGAACATTATATAAAAGTATCAGAGGGACCGAGCTTATGCTCGGAAAAAATCATTAAGCGACACTCTCCTTTCCTAGACCTAGCTCGTTTGCTCCACTCACTCGCCCTCTTTCTTTTTTAACAAGCTCGATCGCTTCACTCACTCGCCAGGGAATTAGGTGCATTTTGGTATAAATTTGTTGAACCATTGGTTGAATATGTAACATATATGCTTATATGCTTATATCAGCTGATGTTTTTGTTCAATTTAGTTGCAACATAAAGTTTCATAAGGGAACTTTGAGGGGCTTTAGGACGAAAACTGGATTTTCCTGCCATGTGATAAACTCCAATCAATTACTGGTGGTCAAAACCCCCATATATATATAAAAAAAAAATAATAGTAGACCCTAATAATAAATAAATAAAAATCCGTGGAGAGAAAAAAAATTTGTCCGTACAAACAGTACTTGTTTTGGAGTATAAGAATAAGATAATATGTTACACAATACTTCAAGAGTTAAATTTTCAACATATCTTACTATCTAATAAAACTTAAGTGTAATATTTCTGGTTATTATCATTTAGAAATATGGGCTGAATAATTATTTGACTCCATCATTTCCCATAACACATAAAAGTTATGAGAACAGATTCTTTACAGAAGGGTAATGAATGCTTCTAGAAATATAACCATGTTTAGTTAACGGAGTTTCATCAAAGACGTACAGTATTACAGAATAATTAGGTTAAACTAGTTGCAGTGTATTTGGGAATGAAGATGAACACGCAAAGAGCTTTGTCTGGTTCTACAATTATAACTCGACTTAACATTAACTTATACTTACTTCTCAAAATTACTGCTTTACCTATTTCTACTTTGTTACATAGTAAGTGGTTTACTAGGTATAGTAAATTTACAATAGGCTTATGTTATATTTACTATAATATTTATTTTAAAACGCTTTTCATATTTTAATTATATTTTTACAACTTTTGAAAATATGCTATATTAGTAGAATGCTGTAGGACTATAACAGTGGAGTGGAGTATAGTAGAACCTCCTAACTGACCCTCCCGTGACAAAACAAGGCCTGTTTCAGGAAACTGTTGAAACAATTTTTTCAACTACCATCATGAGAATGAAATCATTAATCTCTTTAAAATGTAGGACTATAAGGAAAATATAGTCATCCAATAAAGCACTAGAGGAACTAGAGGAAGTCCAAAAGGTAACATGTAATCTCAGTCAGACTGCTACTACTTCTTTGGTATACACGAGTATTTAGTACTACGAACCATTTTCACTGTCAGTTAATAATGTTTAACAGAAAGTGGAGGCCATTATAGTAACTGTAGTTATAGTTAACAAAGTAATTGGTTCAAAGTTACTAAATCATATGTAAAATAAAATAATCACAAAGAATATTTCGAAACTTTTACTCTCTATAAACTTTTTATTCCTCTCCAAAATGTCAATCAAAAAGAATCAACAAACAATTATAGTTAAGGTATTAATGGTAAAAACTTGAATATAAAAACAAAACCTTATTTAATATCAAAATTTGTTTTAAACCTGAATCTAATATGCATAGTTTTGAAACCGTACTGGCAGGTTTCCACAGTAAATAAATATGGCTTCTGATATTGCAATAGGTGTTATGTTTGAATTTGACATTCACACATAGCATTCGCTTCACGCCTTTCTGGTTTCGTTTGAACAACACAAAGAACACAGTTGGATACGGCTGGCCTTTACGTCTCTTTGAAACTGTAAAGTGAACATATAACGTATAAACCTTTGACATTGGAGTAAGTATAAATATTAAACTGATATAAGAAAACTGTCATTCTCTAATGATACAATGATGTTGAGACTTCTCCTTTACTATATTTGCCTTTTTGTTATGACGATCCACATGAACAGAGAGAAAGTTTGTACTAATATCTAATCGAATAAACACATTTGTACATGTTTCTTACTAAACTTAACACAGACATTAACTTGATAACTTATACATACCAATTTTTTACCACTGTAATAAATTCCACCCCCTGTTCCTGTAATTTCCAATTTGAAAAAATGTAAGAAAAGACAAAAACTTATCTTTAAGACTAATTAATTTTAACTTGAATGTTTTATTTTTCCCAGAGCAGCATATTGTTTGTAATGACATACATATTGTAAATGCTGCATTCTACCTCCTTATGAATAAAATAACTGGACATAAATAGTGTCGCTGTTATATTCTAAGTCACGGATTACTTACTAGCAAATGAATACTAGAACGGACTAATCTGAAACTATTCTTTAAAGTACTGCCATTAAACGTAATCGTAATAAATGTAGCTTTACTTTTATTTATGTCTTCTAATATATTTTGTGGAATAGACTGGAATTAGCTTCCACAAATGTATTTTGCACTTGTTTTTGAATTCACAAATGAGAACTAAACTTTAACGTCCAAACAACATTTTATTTGCACTAATACTACATTATTTACATTTTTGGTAACTAGTTTCGACAGTCTATGCTGTCATCGTAGGACCTGTATCACACTGAATAAGATGGCGGCCACCATCTTTTCAAAAAATTCAACTTACAGTATTTTTGAAATATTTTCTCATAACATCATCTTGTTTTTGTTCCATTAAAACCTGAAGTTTTCTCTTATGTCTCAAAATATTACATTGATAGTGACTCTAGCGGTTTGCTATAAGTTTAAAAACAGCTTTATTAAACATATAATTATACTGGTCTCTATCACAAAAAATGTCATGTGTGGTAAAATGATAAATCTATACTTATTTAATACGCTAAGGATTTTTGAGTAGAGAACTCCTCCTACAATACGGATTTTCAAGGTTTTTGTGTTGTTGGATAAGGCTTGGTCTGTAGTTGTTTCCGCCAAAAATTTATGAAAATCGGACTTAAAATAAACGTACAATACACAATTTCAATTTTCCCATTAGAATAATATTATTGGGTATTAGTTTGAGCATTTAAAAAATCTGTTTATGTAGAGCTGTAAATGCATGTAGTTTGAGGTGATTACTGATATTCACAATATTGAATTGGTTGGATGTCGTTGATTTAGAACTAATGTTTTGTACTCTATCAAAATAAATTGCTCGATTTCGATCAACACGTAGACTATGATCCGTTTTCTTAAACCTGATCCTTCACAAGAATATTGGGATGGGGGAGGGATTTAAACTGTAAAAAAAATTTTTAACTGTAAACAAAATAATTAAACTCGTGACAAACATGTTCGAGTATCAGCTTTCCTCAAATAACGTTTTAAATATGTTATAATGTCTTTCAGTAACTCCGAGTCAGCTGTTATATTTTTAAGCTAAACCTATTCTTTGTTAAAAAGTAACAGTTCTAAAGTAAACTGATTAAATAACAACTGCTACCAATAATATTGTAAAACTGATACATAAAATGTTGTGATGTAAAATTACCAGCTGGCATGCAACAGTAAAATAAAACAAAAACAACAAAAAACCAACAAAAAAACCAAAGGGCTCCAGCCAAAGGGATATTAGCAAGTATAAAGAAACCCCCCCCCACCATCTCTCCCTAGAAGGACCAAGTAAAAAAAAAAAAAAAAAAAAAAAAAAAAAAACGGATTATTGTTGTATTATGAAACATACTATTTGATTATAATCAGTGAAACTAAAGCCCTGAACCGATGACCATACTGATGTTAATATGCTGTTAAACAAAGTTAGAGAGCAGCAACTAAAATGATTAAAAGCTATGGCAGTTGAATGAACAAAGCCAATGATCAACTTTTTCAACTCTCTATAGTGACAGGTTTACTCTTATTTATTAATATTCCTTTTCTAGAAGTTCATGTTGAGCTATCATTATACCAAAAGACTGCATGGAATGCATGGGAAGATGCATATGTTTGAAATACACACACGGAGTATATACTACAAGCCTTTTCTCTCTTGGTTGCAACAATATATAATACACAGTTGGTTACGGACGTATCTTTGACACAGTAAAGCGAAATTGTAGAGCAAAACACCTCAAAACTGTACTCCTTGTTCCTCACAACTCGTTATCATACATATTGTTCGAATTATACTACATTATTAAGTAGTTAATAAATCCTCAACACATTATAACTATCTTGTGCACATGTATGCCTACACTATTCTTGTTGTATTTGTGAAATAGTATTACTAACCAGAGTGTATTTTTGTTTAAAATAATGTTTCTAAATTATTTAATACCAGCCTTATTTTGCCCTTCAGGTGAGATTGTTCACTACTCTCACTTGCCGACAGTCTACAATATCCTATAGTTTTTAATTACTTATCTTCCACTTTGGATGAGTATTCCCCCAATACTTTAATTGAAAACAACTTTTTATAGAATTAAATACAAAGGAACATTTTTTATCCTTATGATGTGTTCTACAGAATTCAGATAAAAAAACTCCAAAAAACCCTGACATGGATACGTTTATGACTATCCTGGGGTAAGCCCCGAGGATAGCCCTAACTGTTGGGCAGGTGATGTTGTTCGCGTCCGCAGCATTCCATTAAAGCTGCACGTAATCCCCGGGTGGTGCTAAACGAACAACAACTTTGGCAGCTGAACTATCACGAACGTGATCTCTTAGCTATGCCAGCTGCCAGACACAATGAAAATGACCCTTTCTAGGGCCAATTTAAAATTTAGGCTGTGTTAGCTCTATAAAGAGAGATCTAATTTTTATTTTAGTGTTTATCTTTTTACATATCCTGATTCAGGTAATCTGCACCGCAGCATTTATGTTCTTATTCTTAAAACCTGGTTTCTACCTAAATTAGCTATACGATGTATATACTATTTGGTAAATTGCAGCTGGTTTATAATCTTAAATAGTGCCATTTGGCATTCATGGGAAAGAAAAGGAAATAACGAAATAAAATTTGTTATTTCATTTATAGGACCAAACAGAGACCATGGTGTTCCCATAAGTGAAATATTCGTGAATCATGACAAATTAGGACCCAAATAAAAGTATTAAAAAAAAATTCTCCAGGTCTTTTATAATTTGGGAAAGAAAGGGTTAAGAAGACAATACAATATGTTATATTATAATTTAAAATGCACTCTTTACTCTTACTATTGGTAATTTGTAATGACAAAGTTATCTTTCTAAGCTAAACATTCTCCCACTACAAGCACAAATGTGATAGCATCCAAACCTACAACCAGATAATGAAACAACATCATTAAGCTGCAGTTCGGCTAACAAATAATGTGTTAATTGAAACTCGCATAGCGTTGTTTTCAGCTAATTGCACATTCTTGGTTAATGTAAAGAGAAGCGACAGCTTTTTATAATACAGCCATATTTCACAATGCCAAACTCTGTAATAATAAGTTTACTTGCATGAAAAAGCTAAATTTTAGTTTATTTACCTTACTGACAATTGATTCAACTGCTAACTAATTATTAATTGCCAAATTAAAATTGATTCATTAAAATTGTTTAACTATTTGTACCAATAACAACTAAATAACAATAACCAATAACCAATAACAATTAAATTATGAGGCAAAATCTGTAATATCAATTAATTGACTATCATCTATAAATTAACTCGATGCAGGCAATCGTTGGAATTTTATTAGTTTATAAACACACTAGCTGTTTACCAGGCATGCTTTGCAATGCCAACCTGAGGAATTTTTTGCCTTTCAGGCGAACTCGTTCGCTACACTCACTCGCCACAAGTCTATGATACCCTCTTTTCTCACCCTCCCTCAATACTTTAAATGAGAACAACATTTTTTAATAAATTACAAAGACACATTTTTTGTCATACGTTGTGTTCATAAAGAACTCAGATACAAAACTCCAAAAAACCTCACATGGGTACTTTGGCTAAGACTTGGGGACTATACAAAAACTAATGGCTTAAAAACCTTCTCCATGAGTCTTTCCCCATATATATCGAGTTTCATGGAAAACGGTCCAGAGGTTTCCGAGTCCATCAATTATAAATATCACATTCATTACAACCGTATATTCATGATCAATTTACCAACATTTTCTGTTATGAATATGCATAAACGGCTGATGCTCCCGTATAATATATGATTTCCCTGCATCAAAAAAGAACATAACTAAATGAAGTAGGCAACTATCAAAGCAGTAAGAAGGAAAATATGTCATGTTTTACGTTCCTTGATGTCCTACAGAAAAAAGAAAAAAAATTGGGATTATACATCATAATATTATATATAAAAACTTATTTTGGTAAAAAATATGGTGAACTAATTAAGTTTTGGCAAAGAGTCGAACCTAGTTTCGTAGGGTGTATAAAAGATTTTAAAGAAGAAATGATTTTTTTTGTTCTATAATGAAACCTCAGTCAAGGGTCGTCCCCTCAAGAGTCTCTCCTGTGATTTTAATTAAAAGGATATCTGAAATATACTAAGCCATAGCTTTTCTTAAAAGAGGTCCTCATTAACCGAAGAAACGCGTGGTTTTCAGTCCAGCTTAGTTTTTCTCAAAGAGTCATTAAATCCAGACACACAAAATTTTAATCATAATGTACTTTTTTATATCCAGTGAAATCCCTTGCATAAAATTTATTTACTTTGCATAAATTTAATAAAAGTTGTGACTTTAATAAGTTTAGTGACACAATTTAAGAGCTGTAATAAGTTCGGATAGCATATTTTATTATAGTTTCTACAATATCAATCTCAATAGATTGTTTTTACGTAAGCATAATACAGTTTTTCTTTAGTTTTCTTAATCCAAGATTATTGTAAAATGTAACTGACTATACGTTCTAAAAATTGGGTTATTCATAATCTAAGCTTAATGTAATTAAGTCATAAAAAATATTTTCGAAGATGACACTTAACAGTAAATTAATTGCAATGTTAAAAGAATTTGAGAGCCTCGTATGACACATCAAACACCGTAGACTGCACAGCGTCGTCGTCTTATTTCGGCAGACAATTCACTTGCCGACACAATTTCCTCTGCTCAGTCTCTGCGTCATTTTCTCCCGGGAAATGGTGGAAAAACATGATACACTTTTTTTCTGAAGACAGTTTCACCCTGATAAAAGACACTTTTTTCAACATTCAGTCAAAATTTAGATTTGGATAGGAAATACTGTAAAATTGTTGATATTTAAAATACAATTAGGATTAGTATAATTCACGTAGTAGGTAAGGAATCCAATGTGTTAATCGTTACTTCCACTGTAGATTGAATTGAATGATTAATAGAGTAAGCCAAGGCTACTTTTCTTACCTTTTAGGGATATTAGTTTACATTCTTGTTTTATAATTACAAAAACCAAAATTATACAAAAATTGTCAATCTTACAATTTTTTTTATTGTTACAAAATTTAGTTTACGATTCCACAACTATATATATTTGTATTGTACAATTAAATTTATTTATTGGTTTGTTAATTAAATAAATAAAATGTACTTAATATAGGCTGGTTATTATCCACCACTGGAAAATTTGGCTATTTCTATGGATACATTGTTTTTGTATAAAATACACCCGCTTAAGAAACTTAAGAATTGTGTATCAAAAGTATTAAGTAATTACATGCCTCAATATCGTTATTGTGATATAAACTTCCAGTACAGCTATAGTATAGCTATCGTACATCGAATTTAATAATGTTGTATTTTATACATTTATAAGCCAATAATTAAACAGCCAATAAACATTTTGATTTATAAACGTCTTCGATAATTTTAACTATGGTTGAAAACAGGATGAAGAAGTTGTTGGTATTATGATAAAAAATTATGCATAGGTATCTTATTAATGTATAAGTTAGCCGTTAGTTTGAGGTTAATATAATTAGAAAAGAATCCGTGTGAGTTAATGAAAAGAGTTATTAGTTACCTCCGGTAATATAGGATGTTTTAATTAATTGAATAATCAAATAACTGGAGAATGCATTGTTTTTACGTCCTACTTTTTTTTACAATATTGTTGAAAGTAGATTTTAAAACAAACCTTCAGTGGTTGTTTCAAATATGTTTTGTCAGAATATGTAGGAGGTATAGGCGTTTTTTTATTGCTCTTGAGGTAATAAACCTACTAGATAGTTAGTAGAGGCATTTTAAGAGATTCAGGACAAACGCAAATTCAGCGGTTTTTAATCAGTGGTTACGTAATAGTGACGTGTGATGACGTATGTGTGACGTCATACGGTGAGGAGGTGGAGTGTGTGTGTGTGTGTGTGACGTGGTGGTGTGACGTCACGGTTGTGACGTCATGGGTGTGACGTGTGATGACGTCACGGGTGTGACGTGTGATGACGTCATACGGTGACGTCACGGTTGTGACGTCACGGGTGTGACGTCACTGATTCGTAATCGGACGCCAATACTACGTTATCCTGATTGAAAACCGCATTGTTTTGAGTTGGCCCCGGCTAGCTAAATTTGACGGCGACTTCAAACATGTCCAAACATGTTCAAGGTCACTCAAAAGAAATTTTAAAAAATATTTTTAATCATAACTTACGAATATTAAACAAAAGGTTGGAATTAATTGGACTCGTTAGAAACTCCATATTCACTCTCGACTGTTATCTTCAAATGCCGCGGAGGATCACGACTCACGAGTCGAGACAGTAATCCACGGAAGTTTTCCAAATCAGCCGTGTTTGACAGAACCATTTGAATTTCTTGTGAAGGATGGCCCATATCAAAAGGAAATGCAATTAATTGCATTTTAATTGCATTTTTCATTACACAAATACACTTAAAATGCCTTTCGTGAATTGCATTTGGCTAAATGAAATTTAAATGCAATTAAATGTAATAAAAATATATTTTTAATGCATTTTTGGAGCATTTAAAATTCAATTATTAAGCATTTTCCTAAATGTTCTAAAATCGTATTTAAAATACATTTTGCTAAATGCATTTATTGAAATGAAATTTAATTGTGATTAAAATGCAATAATAACACATTTTGAACGCATTTTAAAAATATTTTAAAATGCAATTATTTAGCATTTTATAAAGTGTATCAAAATTACATTTTAAATTAATTTTGCGAAATGCATTTGTCGAAATGAAATTTAAATGTGATTAAAATGCAATAAAAATACATTTTAAACGCATTTTTAGAGCATTTTAAATGCAATTATTTAGCATTTTCTAAAATGTATAACAATTACATTTTAAATGCATTTTGCGAAATGTATTTAACTAAATGCAATTTAAATGTGATTTAAATGCTACTAGAATACATTTTAAATGCAATTTTAGAGCATTTTAAATGCCTTCTTAGAAGATTTTAAATGCATTTAATTAGCATTTTTAAAATGTATTAAAATTTCATTTAGAATGCATTTTGCAAAACGCATTTATACTTACAGACTCATTCTTATGTAAACGTTAATTTTTTAAAAAGCAAAAAAAAAGCAAATTCAGTGTGCAGATTCCTTGGCTAAAAATAGGAACATTAAATATAATTATGCTTATCACCACACAAAGATTTGTTGTCCTTAACTCTTCTAAATTCGTGAATTACCCTTGAAAACTAAATTTAGTTCTCAGTTTATTTTAAATTATAAGTTGATATAAAAGTAACAACTTCGTATAGTATAAATTTAATAAGTTATAAACTTAATGAGGGATGATCTTCCTTCAGAAGGGTTGGGGTTGTCCCCTCATGGGTATTGCCACTCCTGCCAGTATCAGTGAGCAACTGTGGCAATACTTCAAGTACTACCGTTGCTCATGGAGACTGCTAGGATATGTAAATCTATGTCCATGGATTTCGCCCATTGATATTACCGTGGCTGCCACCACTAAATGGCAATACTTTAATATTTTAATGTTGAAGAGTCAATTAAATGCTATTAAAATGTGATTTGAATCTATAAAAAATATAATTAAAATGTCATTAAATTGCATTTGAAATGAAATGAAAATGCATCAAAATTGTGATTAAAATGCAATTCTAATCCATTTTAAATGCATTTAAAATGCTGTAAAGATGCATCTAAAATGTGATTAAAATGCATTTTAAAATGCGATTAAAATGTATTAAAATTGCATTTAATTGGGCCAAAAGTTGTATATTTCAAATGCAATTAATTGCATTTTAAAATATCATTAAAATATGATTAATTGCATTACAAAATACAATTTAAATGTAATTAATTGCATTTTTAGAAATGCAATTAATTGCATATTTTTTGATATGGGGGGTGGAATCGGACTGACCTAAAGTTTCATTGACAAATTCGAGTGTTATATATAAATCTTGCGGATCATCACCACTTAGCAGACGATAAAGTTGTTGATAGCATATTACTGTATCCAGAGTGTCCGAGACGTCAAGTTGGAACTTCATGGTCCTGTGGAGTATGTTGTTGTAGAGGTAGAGTGGATTTATCTAGTAAAATACCATGAACCGTTAACGTACCCTACCTACGTACTGCACAGAATACGGTGGGACGAGAGTTATAAAATAAAACAAGTTCAAACATGTTCAAGGCCATTGAAAAGAAGTTTTAAAAAACATTTTTTAATTATTAGACACTTTAGTAGTTAGAAATTATTTAGTGGTTTTCCAGTTTAACATAACATCATGGAGATACGTCATCCCCGGACTTCGGGGACTCTGGCTCTGTCTTCACAGGTAGCTGATCACTGGAAACATAGGGTGAAGATGATGCTATCGGAGATCCTGGGGGTGACCCTGATGAATTTGGTTCTTCAACCGTTATATCGTCAAACTCAATTGTAATGTTTAAACGGAGAGGTGGATCACCACTCATCAGACGAAACAGTGTTTCATGAAACATTCCCAAATCCACTTCGTCCAACAGAACTAGATGAAACTTCATGTTGATGTGGTTGTAGGATAGCGGAGTATACGAATGAAGTTTGTAGTCAGTACTACATATACAATCTATAACGTCCCCTACCTACGTACCGTACAGAAGACGTGTATTTTTTTGTAAGGTTGCGGTGATGGGCTGATTACTTATGATGAATAAATTTAAGTGGGAGGGGGGGCTATAATGTCTTGAAGAAACTATGTCAAGGTCATTGGTTGGAGTTTTTAAAAAAAAGATTTATTTACAAATAACAGTAAAACGTAAGACATACATATTACCCATATCAAAAAATATGCAATTAATTGCATTTCTAAAAATGCAATTAATTACATTTAAATTGTATTTTGTAATGCAATTAATCATATTTTAATGATATTTTAAAATGCAATTAATTGCATTTGAAATATACAACTTTTGGCCCAATTAAATGCAATTTTAATACATTTTAATCGCATTTTAAAATGCATTTTAATCACATTTTAGATGCATCTTTACAGCATTTTAAATGCATTTAAAATGGATTAGAATTGCATTTTAATCACAATTTTGATGCATTTTCATTTCATTTCAAATGCAATTTAATGACATTTTAATTATATTTTTTATAGATTCAAATCACATTTTAATAGCATTTAATTGACTCTTCAACATTAAAATATTAAAGTATTGCCATTTAGTGGTGGCAGCCACGGTAATATCAATGGGCGAAATCCATGGACATAGATTTACATATCCTAGCAGTCTCCATGAGCAACGGTAGTACTTGAAGTATTGCCACAGTTGCTCACTGATACTGACAGGAGTGGCAATACCCATGAGGGGACAACCCCAACCCTTCTGAAGGAAGATCATCCCTCATTAAGTTTATAACTTATTAAATTTATACTATACGAAGTTGTTACTTTTATATCAACTTATAATTTAAAATAAACTGAGAACTAAATTTAGTTTTCAAGGGTAATTCACGAATTTAGAAGAGTTAAGGACAACAAATCTTTGTGTGGTGATAAGCATAATTATATTTAATGTTCCTATTTTTAGCCAAGGAATCTGCACACTGAATTTGCTTTTTTTTGCTTTTTAAAAAATTAACGTTTACATAAGAATGAGTCTGTAAGTATAAATGCGTTTTGCAAAATGCATTCTAAATTAAATTTTAATACATTTTAAAAATGCTAATTAAATGCATTTAAAATCTTCTAAGAAGGCATTTAAAATGCTCTAAAATTGCATTTAAAATGTATTCTAGTAGCATTTAAATCACATTTAAATTGCATTTAGTGAAATACATTTCGCAAAATGCATTTAAAATGTAATTGTTATACATTTTAGAAAATGCTAAATAATTGCATTTAAAATGCTCTAAAAATGCGTTTAAAATGTATTTTTATTGCATTTTAATCACATTTAAATTTCATTTCGACAAATGCATTTCGCAAAATTAATTTAAAATGTAATTTTGATACACTTTATAAAATGCTAAATAATTGCATTTTAAAATATTTTTAAAATGCGTTCAAAATGTGTTATTATTGCATTTTAATCACAATTAAATTTCATTTCAATAAATGCATTTAGCAAAATGTATTTTAAATACGATTTTAGAACATTTAGGAAAATGCTTAATAATTGAATTTTAAATGCTCCAAAAATGCATTAAAAATATATTTTTATTACATTTAATTGCATTTAAATTTCATTTAGCCAAATGCAATTCACGAAAGGCATTTTAAGTGTATTTGTGTAATGAAAAATGCAATTAAAATGCAATTAATTGCATTTCCTTTTGATATGGGTAGAACTAACAATGCTAAATAATAAAGAATATTTACAAAGCTATGAACTTAGATAATTTTACAAAGGTGTGTTCAAATGGATCGTAATTTCTGTAGAGTTGTTCCCAGACGGTCCATGGGAAACTATATAAAAAATTCCGGGTTTGATAGAGTCCAGGTCTTCGTTCATGAGCACATTGACAAATCGTCTCGGAAGGTATACTTGGAACTTGGGTTTGTCACCTTCCTTGTAGGGCGAATCTCCAAGAACAGCGACGACAGCTTCACCAACCGATGTGTCCATTTTTTTCATTGAATGTACTGCATAATGCTTCTTCTCTTGAAGTTCGCTGCATTTCTTTGTTGTTAGAAGGTCGGATTTGGAATGTTGGTTGAATCTGTCCGCAAGAGCTTGCAATGGAGAACTTGAAGCCATAGTGGAGATGATGTTTACTGGATGAGATCCTGTGTTAGAATGATAGTAGGATGGATCTACACCGGTATATAAGGATTTCCCCCTCCACTTGATATAAGTCGACCAATCCTGTATGCTCGCGACAATGCGCAGTTGGAGATTTTGTGTTGAGGATTTTTCACACCGATACAAAGACCACTTAAGTCCGTAGCATAAGTTTTATCCAAACTAACGTTTGTTATATCAGACGTAGTGTACATTCTGATCCAATTAGATTTTTCTTCACCAGCAGTAAAAATTTCGTCATACTGTTGACAATAATGATACATTATGTTATCCAGCTCTTTGTATTGTGTAAATCCTTCGTTCCATGTGATGTGATGAAGGTATTTCGTTAGCCACGAATTTGTTCTAGCACTTTTTCGGTTTAGTTTCTTAAAAGAAAACGGTGGTTTAAAAAGAAAGTAGTTAACAACATTTGTATTTATGTCAAAAAAGGCTAGTTCTTTTATGATAAATCTGTCATCGTTGTTTCTGAAAGCTTGGAATTCCACCACACACTTCTTAGACATGGAAACATTATCAACAAAACGAACTGTTCGGTCCATTGTTCGTAAGTAACTAAAGGTAACTGAGAGAAAATATTAGGTTGCTTGACTTTTATGATCATGTCAATCCTTAGTTTCCGTTTGTATGTGTTGGTGGTGGGGGAGGGGTGTTTTTTAAGATTCCCAATCTTTTCTGTTTTTACAAAACTTCAATACACATTCACAGAATGCTTTAGGGTAGCACATTGAACATGAGCGGGTAAAATCGTGTACATTAAACTTGTAACACATGTCCATGCAACAGGTGAAGTAGTGTCCAGTCTTGTAGATTTTTAACATCTGCCGGGTTGGGGGTGAGATTGTAAATGATTTGCAATTGCATCTACAGTAACTGAAGCACTCACATGTTCTACATGCTATTCCGTCAACTTGTAAATTTGGACGTGTAAAACATTTTTCGCTGCAGCAATAATTATTCATTTTGCGAGTGTTCTTCAATGTGAATCTTACAATCAACTGCATCCATGTAGCAACATTTGTTTAATATATAGTAAGTGAAAAGAACAATAACATGTGTAAACTGGAGCTGTTTCAAGGTCACGTAATTATGTTTTTAAAAAAGTATAAGTAATACTTACATTAGCACCTTTGCAAAACTGAGCTTTTTCAAGGTCATATAATTTTGTTTTTAAAAAAAGTGTAAGCGCTACAAATATGTGCAAACCTGAACTGTTTCAAGGTCACGTCATTTTGTTTTTAAAAAAGTATAAGTGCTACTAATGAGAGCACTTTACGACACAATTATTGAAATCATTTTTACTACTTTTCTTGATTTACAATGTTTTCCTGCTGGTTATTTGTTGGAGAAACTTTCACTGTGGTTTCTTCACTTCGACGATTATTAAAGAAGAATACAGTTTTTCTGTAGTACGACACCTCTTGAGGTAATCTGTTGTATATAGACTGGTCTATCGGTCCATATAGCAGTGGCACAGCTGGATTTGTGTTTACCGAAGTGTTCAGATAATCAAATATGAGAGGGGAATATGTAGTAAGTTGCTGGATGTACCTGATTATTACAGGTGTTAGGTTTGACAGAGCTTGAAATTCTTCCAAAGTCATGAGGATCTTCTTGTTGTGTTTGGAAAGATCTCTAAACCTCACAAATTGGGTACCTCGAAGTCTTATATTATCGATTTCCAAATTAGAATCTTCGAATCCAATTGCAGTTTTTCTTCCTGTCAACTTGTTGAATAAATAGGCTTCAATGATAGATACATATTTAGTAAATTTATCCCACATATCCAACGTGAGCAGCAACGAGGCTTTTCCGCAGTGATTAATAAGCACTGCAGGATTGAAGTTTAACGATTTGAAAACCCCAACGGTGACAGATTTATCCATGTTTTGATTCAACGGGTACATTAAGCGTAAAAACACATCCATCAAGACATCCATATTTTCTTCATCATCATCTTCATTGTCACATCGTTTCCTTTTTCTTTGATCGTTTCCTTCCAAAGATAAAAACTCAGACAGTTCTTTCTTAATCTTGTCGGTAGATTTTTTGGAGTTTTCAGTCGGTTGTTCTTCGTTTTGTGCTGGCTTTGTGTTAGTAATCGGTACTTTGTCAACCGGTAGTGGAATATGTTCTGTTGAATTAGTAGGCAAGTCTTGAACTATTGTTGATGAAGATGGAGATTCTTGTGAGTTTTTGTCAGTTTCAAAAGAAACATCTTCAGTTGTTTTAGTAGAGTTCTCGCTAGTTTGTGAGGATGCTGGTAAATCATGTGCCGATATTTCAGATGCAGATGTCATAGCTGGTGGTGTGGCCTCGAGCGCTTCATATCCTGTCGTTGATTCATCGTCAGGAATAGTAGATAGTACACTGTCCATGTTAACCATCAATGTTGACTTGCTGGTGTCAGGATGAATACTGATGTTTTTTCACCGAGTAATCTCTCTTTTATAACCTGTGGTGGGGGTAAATATGTGTAAGAGCTGCATGCTGTCATAAAAAATCTAAATTATTCTTCTAACCACGCCTGTTAGTGGTGTGTATGTTACAATTGTATCATGTAGTATCAAACAATAAGCTGTAGTTTGGTCAGGAATATTTTCTTCCAACTCAAACTCGATGCGAATGTCTACTGTTGACGACTTTATTGATTCGTTTTGTTTCGAACAATCTATGACTGCTATAGGTGCAATATTCTTGAATGAATCAGGTTGGAGGAGAGGTGAGTTTGTCCTTCCATAGTAAGATGACTGAAATCTTGCATACATATCATATAGAATCCCAAATCTGTCCTTAGAAAACATAACATTGAGGCTGTCATATGGAAAGAACTGTGAATTTAAAAACAGTTTAATGTTTGTAAGTTGACAGTGGTCAAATTTGCTTGCGTTAGCCGTAATGTTAGATCTTTTATTTGTTTGTAGAGCGAAAATAACATATCTCGGTTTTTCTAGGTTACTCGATGTTTTCACAGCCCACGTTTGACGTTGAGTTATTGGCAAAACTGGCCATTCATGCATTTCCCAGCTTCTAAATGGAACCACAATATCCCTATCAGAATCCAACATCCGCAATAGGCTTACTCGCCTTTCATCGGCCAACCGTACATGAGGTACCCTCCAAACTATTTTATCCAAATTCAATTTCCATTCAAGTTTGTCAGGTGTTGTTTCACTATCGGCTTCTATAACATCTGTATCATGAGACGATCTCAGTAAGACCAATTCTTGTTTGACATTAATGATTATTCTTCTGTAGTCCTCAGCGAATCCTAGTAATAGCCGCAACGGAATGCAAAAGTCAAAATAACCACTTGCATTAGGTTTTACTTTGGTTGCATTAGGTAATATCCACCCGGCTGTTTTTAATGCGTTTATTTCATTGGGTGATAAGGATACCAAACCTTTAAGCGTACTGCTCACACCGACTTTTTTAGTCGAATCCACTACAATGCCTGATATTTCATAGCGAATTTCTTCAAACAAAAAGGCCATTGCATTGTTAATAAATGGCACTTTAGATGGCGTAGATCCATTTCTTGCCAAAACCCTTCCTTCAATATAAATATAACTTTCAGATGGTAAGGTATAAGCATCTTGATGTTGTATTGGAATTCGTATCTCATCATTATTTCCTAATTTCGATGAAGCGTAGGGGTTGTGTGTGTGAAACTCTTTCTCCCATAGTGTTTCGTCGAAAACCGGTCCATGTTTTATATCCAGTATGTCCATTTTCATTAACTTTAAAACCGAGTCCTTCTAAGAATTTAGTGTTCTCTCTGGTTAACCTCTCCGCGTTAGGAGATATACTGGAACTGTTTGAAGGTTGTTTGGTGCTATATCCAAATTCAAGTCCCATCTTTCTTTTTATGGTGATTGTCTAATGTGTAAGCGCAAGGTAATAACTTCTCCTCTAAAATCCACAGCGTCACCGTCTTGATCTAGTACGTTCAATACGATGTCTGAAATGTGAGTGGTGTTTAATGGAAGATATATCAGATTATGAGGTTTTTCAACGATCTTAAATCCAGGCGGAACGGTTGGATAGAATGAATGTAAAATATGTTGGTTTGACCCATCTCTGTAGGCCCCTTGAACAATATTACATGTAATATTAATAGTATTAACCTTGATAATGTTTACAGTTTTTGGACTCGTGTGGGACATATTTGGTTCAAGGATTGTGTCTTGGGATGGAAAACCAAGTAAAGGGGCAATAGATGCAGGTTGAGTTAGATCCATATAAAATTTACATTTTATTTCACACTTTAAATTGTTATTATTAGCCCTTAGTTCAATTGCATCCTTTCCCAACTTATTTTGGAGCTCTCTGTTTATGTCAGCTATTTCATAAGCACCAGTTTCAATCGCAACAAACTCAGGTAGCTCAGTGAGATCCTTAGCCGTTTTATTTTTTGTATAGTGTAATTTGTTGTTGACACCTTCTATTATGTTTGGAATTGAGTTATAAGTTGTAAAATCCAAAAGTGCAATCTCCCACTGTTTATCTTCTCTTAGGTGTAATGGTGGAAATAGTGAACTCCTCAAAGTTGAAGATGTGCCTGTAATTGTTACAGTACAGGAAGACATCTTAAAGTTGACTGACGCTTGTGGCTAGGAATTCCAAACATAAATGGCCGCATACCGATGTTTCTTCTTTTTGTCTTCTATCGTTATTAAAATACACTTTAGGCACTGAACCGAAATACTCGCGCAATTCTTTTGGAGGTGGAAGGTTCCCAAAACTGTCAAAATAAAACACAGAATCGGATAATTTCTTGTAACAAACCCAATGGGTACCAGCACCATGAATATCATCAAGGTTTACGATTGCGGCTTCATTTTTCCGGTTTTCTCTTGGCAACCCGTTCCGCATAAACACACCTCTGAAAAAAGGTATTTTCAAACATGATGCATAGCGTTCAAGCTCCTCGTTGTTCAAGGCTTTATTTGGCAAAATTAATTTGTTGTTATTTAATATGCACGGTATGGTCTTAGGTATAATCCTTTTCCGTTTGACTTTTTTTTAGAACATGTTGAACACCTTTTCCTTTTACGATTTATTTTCTTAGTAGTGCTACTTCTCTTCCTTGTGCCTCCACCGGATGTATTTTTCCTTCGTGTTGTCTTTCTTTTCCTCCTCCTCGACCCTCCTCCAACTGCTGTTTTGGCTTTCATAGCTGCTGTCACTGCTAATGCAGCTGCTCGTTCCCCAACACTTGCGTCACTTGATTTTACTCTCTGCCAAGCTTTTTCAGCAAGAGCTCTATCTGCGATTGATCTTCTTTCCGAATCTGAGTAATTTGAATATGCAATGTCATGCGCTTTGCAGGCTTCGTCCAATTTGTTTATTCCAGGATCTCCTCGGGCTAAACGCTTCCGTAATTTCGTACCCGGTCCACAGTATTGATAACCTCCAGGTAAATGTAGCTCTATTGGAAGTGCGTCGATAGCTGTGTTTATTAATGCACCTGTAGGTAAAGTCGCAAACGCTTTCTTAAAAAGACTCACTGCTGAACTAGTGAGTCCTCCTCCTCTTCTCATGAGTGATGAATCACTACTAAATGGCTTCCTCCTATGCATGATAGTTTTAACGTGTTAGTTCCTTAGTGATCAACAATGGTAATGGTTTGTCTAGATCGCTCTTCGTATTATATATTGAATTCACACTGTTTGTAGGGGCTTCACTGCTGCCTCTTCGTGAAAAGGTGAAAGGATTCCTTCCAGACTGTAATTTATCTAATTTTTCGTAAATATCTTTCTTTAGTTTGTATATCTCTTCCAAAACAAATATTTTATTTGCAACATCAGTTTCATTTTCTGCATTCGCCACATTTATAATTTTTTTATATTTAGCATCAAACATTTCTTCATCATTCTTGCAATGTAATGTTAATGTATGAATAATTCCAAGATTTACTGCTTTATCCTTAGAAATGGGATTTGCAATGTTGCACAAACGTTTCCCTCTTATATCATAGTTTCCATCTCTAGTCAATAAAAAACCTTCACCAGGTGGACCCCTCCAAACCTCTCGGGCCAAAGAGCTTTCATGACGACCGAACTTGTCAACACTCATGTTTAGACTGAACCCTTAAGCTATGTATCCTCTACTTTTTAATTCTTCAGTTAAAGCAATCATTTCATTATCCAGCCCGTTGTGTCCAGCCTGAATAGATTCATATATTAACCGCATTCTGTCAACGAGCTTATTCACATTATTATAATATATGATGTTTGTATCATAGGCAGATTTCATAGACATTCCTTTACCTTTAGCCTTCGAGGGTTTTCCTCTAATATTAGAAAACAGCTTTGCAATTACATCCTTGTACATATCTGATTTATTTCTATGAATAGGTGCATTAGATGAATAACCTTTTCTATGGGAGTTAGTCAACAAACATATATTTTTAAAATTATTTAAATCCTTCTTGGAATATTTATTAGGAGACGACTTAAAGATCAACTCAAACAGTCCAGCAGTACCTTTAAAAGTTTGATCTTTAACTTTAATATTATCTTTGTCATCCACCTGTATCACGCTGTCTCCCATTCGAAGACCATCTCTATCCACCCATATCAAAAGGAAATGCAATTAATTGCATTTTAATTGCATTTTTCATTACACAAATACACTTAAAATGCCTTTCGTGAATTGCATTTGGCTAAATGAAATTTAAATGCAATTAAATGTAATAAAAATATATTTTTAATGCATTTTTGGAGCATTTAAAATTCAATTATTAAGCATTTTCCTAAATGTTCTAAAATCGTATTTAAAATACATTTTGCTAAATGCATTTATTGAAATGAAATTTAATTGTGATTAAAATGCAATAATAACACATTTTGAACGCATTTTAAAAATATTTTAAAATGCAATTATTTAGCATTTTATAAAGTGTATCAAAATTACATTTTAAATTAATTTTGCGAAATGCATTTGTCGAAATGAAATTTAAATGTGATTAAAATGCAATAAAAATACATTTTAAACGCATTTTTAGAGCATTTTAAATGCAATTATTTAGCATTTTCTAAAATGTATAACAATTACATTTTAAATGCATTTTGCGAAATGTATTTCACTAAATGCAATTTAAATGTGATTTAAATGCTACTAGAATACATTTTAAATGCAATTTTAGAGCATTTTAAATGCCTTCTTAGAAGATTTTAAATGCATTTAATTAGCATTTTTAAAATGTATTAAAATTTAATTTAGAATGCATTTTGCAAAACGCATTTATACTTACAGACTCATTCTTATGTAAACGTTAATTTTTTAAAAAGCAAAAAAAAGCAAATTCAGTGTGCAGATTCCTTGGCTAAAAATAGGAACATTAAATATAATTATGCTTATCACCACACAAAGATTTGTTGTCCTTAACTCTTCTAAATTCGTGAATTACCCTTGAAAACTAAATTTAGTTCTCAGTTTATTTTAAATTATAAGTTGATATAAAAGTAACAACTTCGTATAGTATAAATTTAATAAGTTATAAACTTAATGAGGGATGATCTTCCTTCAGAAGGGTTGGGGTTGTCCCCTCATGGGTATTGCCACTCCTGTCAGTATCAGTGAGCAACTGTGGCAATACTTCAAGTACTACCGTTGCTCATGGAGACTGCTAGGATATGTAAATCTATGTCCATGGATTTCGCCCATTGATATTACCGTGGCTGCCACCACTAAATGGCAATACTTTAATATTTTAATGTTGAAGAGTCAATTAAATGCTATTAAAATGTGATTTGAATCTATAAAAAATATAATTAAAATGTCATTAAATTGCATTTGAAATGAAATGAAAATGCATCAAAATTGTGATTAAAATGCAATTCTAATCCATTTTAAATGCATTTAAAATGCTGTAAAGATGCATCTAAAATGTGATTAAAATGCATTTTAAAATGCGATTAAAATGTATTAAAATTGCATTTAATTGGGCCAAAAGTTGTATATTTCAAATGCAATTAATTGCATTTTAAAATATCATTAAAATATGATTAATTGCATTACAAAATACAATTTAAATGTAATTAATTGCATTTTTAGAAATGCAATTAATTGCATATTTTTTGATATGGGCATGCGAGCTCCATATACATGGTATATTGACGATTTCCTTGCCCCATGTAGCATTTTTAAAATATATTTCCGTGAAAGAGGTCCTTTGTTGCCGATTTCTTTACTTAAAATGCTGATATTTGTAGGGGAATCTGTTTCTTGTAAACTGCCTATATCTTGAGTTTCTACATCTGTTTTACTGCTTTCTTCATCTTCATCTTCATCTTCGTCATCTTTTTCCAATGACTGCGTTGACCTACTAAATAATTCCGATTCAAACTCTGAGTTGTCTGTTTCTGAAGTTGAGCTTGTTTTAATCACTGGTTTGTCTTTTTCTGTTTCAACTTGTTCCGTAAAATTTGATTTGTTAATTTTTTCATTTATTTTATTCAGAGGATCGACAATGGGTTTGAATGTTTCCTCTAAATATTTATTTCTATCCACTAATCCTTCTTTTAGTAACAGGTGTTTCTTCCGTATAGAGTCACTGAGAACTTTTATTTCACTAAGCAACTCCTCCTGGTTTGACATTATTAGTTCCGAGTGTTCTCTACAGTGTCACAATAAATACTGAAGACTATACATGTAGGTGTTAATGTAATAAGACAAATTTATCGAATCCTATTCTATAACGACCGTTACTCATAGCCCTTTCTTTATCCACAACTAAAAATCCAAACTTTTCTTTCCATGCTTTCCCACACAATTCTCGAAACTTTTCAAATGTCATATCAGCACCAACGTGGTCGTTGTATATGTGTTTGAGATTTTTTGCATCCTGTTTGAAAACTATTAAGAAGTTAACATTGTCCCTAATTAACTGTTTTGGGATTTTACTGTATGTCTGACCAATGTAAATAGAGTCGATATGATTATGCCTTCCCATAGAAAAGTATGTTCTTATTCGGTCATGATTTTCAGAAGAAACATCGTCAAAAATAAAAATTGAATACGGCTCGGCATTGTTGGGCTCTATGATCTCAGTACTTGCGTCAAATTTATACAATGAGACATCGGGCACATCATTCATAATCTTTTCCAATAACAGATATTTTGGTTGATTGAGAGACTTGGAAAAAATATATACATTGTTAAAACTTAATCCGTTTGGCTTTGTTATTAAATTGAAAACAACGTTGGTTTTCCCACAGTTTGAAGGTCCACTAATAATACATCTCATTGTATTGGGCAATAAAGTGCCATGCTTACTTACTTCCTTATCAAAGATATCCGGTGTCAAACAATCAATGTCATTGACGTCAAGTCTATCCTTTTGATAGATTACTTCCATTATGTTAGTTATACTTGAGCAGTCTATCCGAATGCTGCGACCTTACTGGTTTTTCCATTTCAAAGTAAGTCCTTTTGATCTATCCAAGTATCTTCGGTCTTATCAAATCCCAACCATCTCACTAAAAGCTTATTACCTCTTTTCCTTAAAATCTTCTCAACCAAATGAACACTACCAGTTTTACATTTTAACAATTCATGGCCATAAAATCCTCCCTGTAATATTTCTCCTTTACTATCCTTTAAAATGTATGTTTCTGGAAAGGTAGGTTGCACTCGATGCACTGTGAAAACTTCATTCGTCCAATTGGGTAGATATCCTTTGGTGAATATCTGTTTATATTTACTTATTCTCACATGGTCTCCAATGGAAAATTTAAGAGGAGGCTTTTTATCTAACCGCGGCGTAGTATTTCCCTTTATGCGTTTCAAAACTAAAGATTCATTTTCTTTGTTCACCTGATTTGGTTTCATACCTATAGTACGATGTTTTGTATTGTTGTAATCTTTGATTAGAGTTGGAAGAATATCAAACCACACATAACTTCCTCTTTCTGAAAATTTCTTGTATATCATTGTTTTCAATGTGCGATTGAAACGTTCTACAATGGAGGCTTTCTTTTCACTAAAAGTAGAATAGTGATTTATTTTATTTTTCTTCATCAGATTAGAAAAATCTTTGTTAAAAAATTCTTTGCCGTCGTCTGTATGTAGATGCTTTATACGTTTTCCTATTGCCTGCAGTACCTTTCTCATTGCTTCAGTAACCGAAGGCCCATTTTTGTTTTTAAGGGGAATAGCACTGGCAACTTTTGTAAAACAGTCAATAACTGTTAAAATGTATTTGAAACCTTTGTTTATTCTACTGTATGGTTTCATTTCTACAAGGTCAGCTTGATATAAGTCATTAATACCCTTCACGACCGTTGATCTTCTGGGAAAATTTCTTCGAACTGGTTTGTGAAGTTCTTGAACTATAATTTTTCTCTCGTCCATTGGTCTGCTTCATTCTTCGTCCATTATACAACTGAACGATAACGATAATTTATTCAATTATACTTGTATGCATTTCAGAAGTCAAATTGATATAAAAAAGATGAGTTCAAGGTCATTCAATTTAAGTTTTAAAAAACTTTACAATTTTAAGTCAATTTGATATAAAAACATGAGTTCAAGGTCATTCAATTTAAGTTTTAAAAAACTTTACAGTTATTCTTTACACTACAATACAGATTTTGTGGATGTTCCTTACTTTTTTGAATGTCTTATTCAATCCATTTCTGTTAATGAATAGTGCCCATAAGGGAGTGTGTGGATCTT
Source organism: Neoaliturus tenellus (assembly GCA_030545055.2). Taxonomy (NCBI): domain Eukaryota; kingdom Metazoa; phylum Arthropoda; class Insecta; order Hemiptera; family Cicadellidae; genus Neoaliturus; species Neoaliturus tenellus. The sequence goes on from CM061537.1 coordinate 5,399,869, forward strand.
ATTTTGAAGGATCACACGCTTGTCGTCTCTGGCTGACAATGACTTCTTTTTTACTGTCAAACTGTACAAATTATGCTTAAAACTCCGGATGGTGTTGAAAGTTGCATTGTACTCAGCTCCTCTAAATAAACAATTATAGTAATGTTTGAATCTCATTTTCTTCATTATATAATTTTTTTTAATTCCTTTTGCCTTTTTAATGATTCCGGCTTCGTTTTCATCCGCCGTGTCATTTCCTGTTCTGCCTGTAAACATCCTTAAGGCGTACATCTTTGACATAAGGGCTACAATTTCTTCTAGGGGCACACTAGAAGTTTCATCTTTAAACTTTCCTAACACCTTTTTGTTTACGCAGTTGTCATAGGTTGGATGGTCAATGGGGTAGTCTGAGAAGTCAAAGGAATTCCTGTGAGGAAACACTCTGAGGTCTTCATACATGTCGAGTGTCTTGATCCAGTACACAATCCCATCAGTGTCAATGTAGCATATTCCAATTTTATCCCGTCCGTAATAGGAAACCATCTTGTTGTAATGGAAGTCATACATATGGGTCTTTGAAATGTCAAGTATACACATTCCTACATATAGAGGCCGATCCATGACAACATTGGTTTTGTTCATACACACTGCTACAAGATTTTCATTAATTACAATAGAAGTTTTGAAGTTAGGCTTTTGAACTAATTTTAACATTTTCTTCTCTTCAGAGACCAGTTTAAGATTCATGTGATTTCTTTTGTTTTCGAGACATTTCCCATAGACTGCGTTATTCATCAATTTATAAAATTCTTTATGAAAACTTGATGTGGCAGCTGCTCTCCTTGCAGTATTAGAATCAATATACTGTTTCAACCAAGGCTTTTGTGTAAATTGAAGGACCCGATTGATTCTAACAATTTTTAAGCCTAGTTCAATGGCTTGTTGTACAACCCAGTAATGTGCTATATAATTTGTTTTATTTTCAAGTGTTGTCATCAACTTGGGATGTTTGCCTCCTGGAGGAATCTCGGTCCTTGGTAAGAGAGGAAGATCATAATGGTGGTCGTGAAGATTTTGCGGATACTCAAAGTCAAAGTCCAAAATGTATCCAATATCATTGAATTTTGGGATGTTTACGATGTCTCCTAAGACAGTTGATTCTACCCAGCAAAAACCACCATAGGGCAATGGCATCGACATAGCATATCCGTAAAGGTTATTTGCGTCAAAGTAGCCTAGATATACAGATTCTTCTCTTGGATTATAATTTGGAAGATGTTTGTTATTGGCTTTGGCATAGCGTGTAACTGATTGTGTCAGCCCTCCTCGAACACCATCTTCAATCATAAGAACCATGTCAATGTCTGTCAAAAGTTGGAGTTCACATTTAGTCTCTTTCATCATTGCTTGCCAGGCTAATCCCGGAGATGTGAAATAATAAAAACAGTCAAGTCCATAAGCGTTTAAACATGAATTTCTAAACTCCTCCATTACATCACAAAGGAGAGTTACATCAAGTTTAACATAAAAATCATTGTAATCTCCGAGCGTAGACATGTTAAGTTCTGTCCATACCTTAACAGCATGATCATAATCCTCCGGATCTACCGGTGATTCATTGAGTTTGCTATAAAACATTTCTGGTGGAGGTAGTTCAGTCTCGTCGAATCGGGCAATGGAGTCTATGTAGTCGTAGGGAAATACTCCTTTCCTTAATACAAGCTCCAACTTATCTTCTGAAACAAGCTTCCTCGTTTCAATCAAGTCTCCTCTTTCTAAATTCTTTGAAAGTGTCATCAAACTGAAAGGCATGAACCTTAATGAATCTATGAACCTTAATTTTATATTTTTTACTTTCTTCGAAAAACTGATGAATTTTTCGGTTGTTTGTGCCAATACGTCAATTTGACCTTTGTCTCGACCGAGCTCTGGGATGATAAAGTGTGCGTCATAACCACTTAGGTTGTGTAATACAACGGGTACAAAATTAGGTAGCTTGAAGTTGATGTTGCAGGCGTTGCATGCAGCTCCTCGGTAAGCGCCTGTCAAATGATCATGGTCACGCACTTTGATGTTGTCTTCGGTAAACTCGTTTTTACACAAGTAACAAACGTTCTCCATTAGATGACAAAGTTCTTGAAGTGGGCTCAGAGTTTCCATTGGAACGATGTAACTATAAAGGGTTGATACGTTTTCAGCAATAATGTACAGGTCGTCAACAAAACGTTTTGCAGCTTCCTCTCCTCGGTAAAGTTTTGGAGATGTTGGAATACCATAGTGCTGAAGATGTTCTTCGGAAAGTGTCGATTTTACCAAAAGACAATAGCTGTTTGGTTCATGTCTTTGATATTTTCCACTGTCGGGTGCATCAGGATCTATATTTTCTACTGGTATCAACGAAGATTCAAAATCTGCGTAAATGACTATTGGTATTCGATATTGGTGATGTATATTCTTGAACTTCAGAACGGAATTCCTCGGGGTAGGCAGGATAACCTTTACTGCCGCATGATCTCCACAAAGCTTAGAGTGTTCCATCAGCCAACGATGACCTCCTCTAATAAAAGGGATATTTTTAAAACAGAAACATCTTTTGCACACCGTTATATGATTATTGTTTTTGGTAAGCTGTTTGTGAATCAGTTTAGTAAAATCTTTTATATACACATAATGTGAAACATCACCATCTGTTAGTAGCAATAAATCTGTATGATCTGCAAGTTCCCGAGTCACTACTTTCAAAGGGTAGACATTGTTTCTACTGTCGAGTCCAAAAACATTAATAGATACACCTGGATTGCGTTTTTCAAAACGTCCTATCTCAGCCAATGACACTGGGTAGTTTAGTCCATTAAAATTATACCTACAGATTAGTTCTTGATATCTTCTATTTGGTCGTTCCGGATGTTGGACACCTTCATTCACTAGATGTTTTGCTAACATAGAATATCTGAAGCATTCATTGTCATTGTTTTGAACATTGATACATGACAAAGTATTTTTTATCTTTGCTGGCAGTGGAATATAACTGCTGCCACGATCTCCGTATCCACGTTTATGAACGCGTAAATCCAGACTGTTAATGTTGAGCAAAGACCATCCAGATCCTCGAGCTTCATGTTCCGTTATTTTGAGTACCAGTTCCTGCAAACATTCCTCAACAATTTCATCGATATTTGAGGTCACCATGATACTGCGGTTTCTAGAGAGAAACCCTCTGTTGGACAGTTCTCCTTCAACATTATTAAAAGTTGTATCTAATAGCAAACCAAATTTTATGAAATTCAATCGGTGGAGTTCATAATTTAGTTTTTCAACAATGACATCTTTTACAATAGTCAGGAAATTTTGTAGATCGAGCGAATTTATATTGTTTATTCTATAATGTCGGACAACAGCTCTCTCAAATGCTTCCACTAAAACTTCAACTCCCAACGTAGAATCTTGACTCGGAGTTCTTGTAGTCGAAGGTTGAGACGATTCATCAATAGGATCCACCACATCTTCTCTTGGGGGTGCATATGCGATGACACTTGGCCTGTTCTGCTCCGTAGAATTTTCGGCAAGGAAGCGCACAAAATCCGGATGGTCTTCACAGTCACACGGTGTATTTTCCATAGCATTATGATAAATTTCACAATGCAATACATACAAATCTTCATTAGAGAAATCTTCATTACAACGATGGCAGTAATACATCGTAGTTGAATTGCTGTTCCATGCGCTGTATGCAGTTCCAGAAGTAGGAATGAGAACCAATGCTTGAATTTTCTACTTATATATCAAATGCTTACCTCAGCACTAAATTCCTATTGGTTCATTTTTTGCTGACATCAGCACCTTTAATCTCATTGGCTCATCAAATTAACCTGTGAACATGAATGTATTTTAAAATCATTATTGCACGAACCTTTCTAGCGACAACATCGTAATGGAGCAGCCTGTACAGGTCCCTGAAATATCCTCTACTACACCACCTTTTCAAATATTGCCTACGGGGAGGCAAGTCACCGGTGAAAATCAACCCGTACAAGTTCATTCTGTAACAAGCAGAACTAGTATAACATCAAGAGAAGTGATCGCTGCGTTGGAAAGATTAGTGGGAGCAGATTATTTATCCGATGAAGATGCCAACGCAGAGTAGTTACGCTCCATAAGGGTTTACTGTGTAAAACCTATACAAAACAGCCGTTTTCACGGCTACCAATTTTTCACTCGTTTGTAGCAGCAGCTTGTAGCAAATATAAAATTAAATAAAAATACAAAATAAGTTAGCTCTGCAAAGTCTTTGAACGATTGAGTGTAATGGTGGCCTTTAGAAAGGCCGTTTTGAAGTAGACTAAAAGTCTAACTATCGCTTAAGTATGCGACACCATCATTATCCTCCTCATCGCTGCAACCATCAAATAGTCTCCGTCTGGCATCAGGAGCATCAGGTAGAACAGGGGTCGTGTCTCCCTCGCCATCTTCGATCGGAAGGAAATATTCAATGCTGTCGGCTTCGGACTCTGTGACATGGTAGGCAACGGTCAAATCAATGAATTCATCAATGTCCGATGCGAAAGATGATGTTTCAGCTTCATCGAAGTTGCTGAAAACTTCCATGTCAACATGAGGATCTTCTGGCATAGCAATTACTTCCTCAACGACCGCAGCAAACTCTTCATCTAGTACATCTTCCATCGTGTCTTGTAGTCGCTTCCAGGTGGGAGGCATGTCAAGTGGTGCCATGGTGAGTAGGATGAGAATGACAATGGACCACAACATGCGCTTAAGTGCGACCCAACGTACCGTACAGAATATACTGGTAGCTTCTTAAATCGCATACCATTTTATTTTGCTGACCTACTAAAATAACTAATATTTGGTTTGAGCAAATATCTCTCATTAAAACAATTCATTGGGAAACAGAACACAGAAACTGTTAAAAATAGAAGTTATGAATGTTAGTTTGTTTTGAGTTCGTTAAATCTTTTAATTTAATATCATAATATACTTTGTTGCTCAAAGACTAAAAGAGGCTGCACTGATAATGTCAAAACGAGAAATGGTTGTTATAGTGTCCAAAAGACAAATATAAAATTAAATAAAAATACAATATAAGTTAGCTCAGCAAAGTCTTTAAACGATTGAGTGTAATGGTGGCCTTGAGAAAGGCCGTTTGTGTCCGCCCTCAGATGTTGTGTGAGGTGGTGCCGTCGGTCCGCAGACTGTGCTCTTACGGGCATCTGATGATGACGATGACCCGGCCGCTGATCTTAAGTAGACGCCGAAGGTCCTTCAGCACCGCGGACTTTAGAGGCATGTCATCCTCAAGAGGAGTTGGCGGGACCCACACCCCAGGTTCCAGCAGCTGGAGCCGGACTGTCTTCCCGTGGGGGTCTGCCGCGATGCTGTCGAGGTCCTTGGCGACCAGAGCGATGTCCGATCGGTCCCGAACTTCTCTCCTCGATTTGGCGCGCTGGCTCCATGGCCATTGGGCGATGTAGTGGCTCCTCGCCGTCTGATAGTGAACGATCTCGTAGACCATTTTCATATCATGCAATTTCATTCGAATGGTACGCTTAAGTGCGACCCAACGTACCGTACAGAATACACTGGTAGCTTCTTAAATCACATAAGCTATGCTGATTCATCATTTTACTTTGCTGACATACTCAGATAACTAATATTGGTTTGGGCAAATATTTTTTAATAAAAAAATTCATTGGTAAACAAAACACAGAAACTTATTTTATAACTTCCTTAAAAAAGAAGTTATAAATGTGAGTTTGTTTGGGAGCTCGATAAATCGTTTAATTTAATATTATAATGTGGTCAACACACTCGAGACTTCCCCGCTATGAGCGGACCGGAATGCATCAAACGCTTGGCCCAGTGGAATTAGCCTCTACACCGGCAACAATAATGACTGTATCCCGTGTGTTGTGCAAGATGCACACGGCAGCTGCATCACTCGGCGGATAGCCTTGCCCGCCGACAACAGTATTGAGTCCTACCCGGCGAGATTTCTCGAACCGTCTTCCGTACGGTACGTAGTCAGGGGAACAATATCAAGTTGTTTTGACCGCGACGTTTAAAATCTTTCCGCCAACAGAATCGTGACTTCCCCGCTACGTGTGGACGGGACTGCACCACACACCTGGCCTAGCCTTGTCCCCCGTCAACAGTTTTAAGTCCGGCCCGGCGAAATTTGTCAAGCCTTATACCGTACAGTACAGTCAGTGGAATAATATAAAGTTATTTTCGCCGGATCAGTGGCGTCTTTCAGTGCGGTCAGTACAAAAACAACAGTTCGGGAACGATTAAGATAATTTCGTTAGTAATTCGTTAAACAATTTATTTTAATCTGTGACATTCTTTAATTTTCACCGTTAAACGTATGACAGTTAATCTTTTGTTAGGTTTGATTATTCTATTTAAAGTTTGTTCTATGGAAACAAATATGCTTTTGCAAACTTTAATTACGTTTTTATTTCATTGTAATATAATAATAATAATAATAATAATAATAATAATAAATCTTGCAATCAAAACACTTTAGTTTAATAAACTAAATACAACTGAATTTTAGCTGTAAAAATTAGACCAAACATTTTTAAACATTGCGGTAAAACTCCGGCATCTGGCTCCCTTAACATTTGGTGAAAAGAAATTAAACATCGCCGTCAAACTACTTTATTTTTCCCCCTTAACAATGGCCGAATATCCTCAATAACGTTTGGCAGAAAACGTTTAAATGTCGCGGTGTATCGATGCGCGGCGACGGCGTGTCGTTGCCTTGTCAGGCCCGCCTGGCCGCCCGCCGCGCCGCGGTGTTGGCGTGTCAGCTGATGTAGCGTGCCCTCGTCGGCACTTCCCATGGAGCGAGCCGCGAGCCTGCGGCGGCCCCTTTCACGCTAGCAGTACACTCTCGCCGAGACAGGACGAGAGCGGGCGAGGGCAAGAGTGTACACGGTGCGCTCGGCATGTCTCGCTCGGTCTGGGAGCGGTTTTTGAATCAGCTGGAATATTTTTTAGGTCCTAGGACTGAAAAGGCAACTGTTTGGTTAGTAGGTATATTATTATTATTCATTTATTGATTTTGAGGTGCAGAAGTTTGAAGTTCAAACGTTATGAGGAACAGTGTTTGTAAATAACATAAATGTAAACACTGCATATAAATTACATTGTAAATATAACCTCAAAAATACAACTTCAGTTAACTTAGTTAGTACTGTAAGATAAAAAGTCTAATTCTTCATTAACGATAGATAACGTTGTTTATCACTCAGACCAAAAGTGTCTTATTTATGCTTAATCGTTTTAAAACACGATTACGCGCCAACAAAAGTGGGTCTTTTTGGTGTGCAATCGTGTATCAAAAAACGGGCCGCAGCCGAGTTTTTAAAAACGATTATGCATAAAAAAAGACACTTTTGCTCCGAGTGATGAACACCGTTTTTTTTATCATAATGCGAAATTAGACTTTTGATCGTTAAAAATATTAACTATAAAACTGTATTTTCGAGGTTATATTTACAAAGTAAGTAATATGCAGTGTTTACATTTCTGTTATTTACAAACAATGCTTTTCATAACGTTTGAATTTCAAAATTCTACTCCTCAACAGTAATAAATCAATAATAATATACTTAGCAAACAGCTGACTTTTCATCCTAGGACTCAAAAAATTCTCCAGGTGATTTTTCAGTCCTAGGACAAAAAAGAATCGGTTTTGGTACTATTGAGAGAGCAAAAAACCGGCTGATTTCGTGCAGAATGATAAAAAGCATTTTTTGGACATGTGTTTATTTAATTTTTTTAATTCTGTACAAGCAAGTAATCATATCCCAAAGTTATGGAACATTTTTTATGGTGTGTCATCCTGAATAATATATAAATAAAAATACCAAATATGTGTATAATTTAAGATGTCTTCAATTTTAAAATAAGTTATGTTATCGTGTGATGACGTATGTGTGACGTCACTCATACGTCATCGGACGACAGTGATATGTAGAAACATCATTTCTCTCTCTCTCTCTCTCTCTCTCTCTATATATATATATTTTATCGTGTAAAGAAAGAAGTATATTCACTGAAAGTTGAAGGCTTGAAAAAAACTATATAAAATATCTTTAAATGTTACATATATACACGAAAGATACGTCTATCAGAATGAATTGAAGTAATTTTAATTATCAATTGGAAAGTTATAGAGATGTTAAATATGATTTTCTCAATACCAAATTTGTTAAAGTTTACCAATTACTCACGGAATTAAAAATAGTAATATGTGTAGAAAGAAAATGGTGGCTAGCGGATTATCAAAGTATTTTTTAGAACATGTGGTTATACGATTTATTCCTTGTCACTGTCAAAGAATTATATTTTACTGGTCTAATAATTCCCGCCATTAGTGAACAAAACTTGACCGAAAAGTGTTAAACATCGCTTTCAAGCAACTTTATTCCCCCCTGGTACAACCTCTCTTACTCGACAATGTTTGGCGGAAAAAATTGAAAGATCTCGGTCAAACCATTTTATTTTACTGGCCTAACTGTTCCCGGCATCACTGAACAAAAGTTGGCGGAAACGTTATAAATACCGCCGTCAAGGAGCTTGAATTTATTCGCCTAATAACAAGCGCGTCTACTAGACAACGTTTGGCGGAAAAATTTAAAACATCTCGGTCAAAACATTTGAGTTGCTTCCGCTGTCTGCGTACCGTACAGAATACGCTTAGAAATTCCACCGGACAAGTTTCAGCGCTGTTGCCGGGAGGTTGCCGGGAGCTGATGTGTGTCCCCGCGCGTAATTAAATGTAGACGGCGGCGAGACATCTCCGCTCCGTCAACAGATTGTTGCATACCCGTGCACAGGTAGAGGGGACGTCTCGAGTTGTTAACGCCGGCGGTAAGCCCTCCGCTGGGTCAGCCGATTGTCGCATTGCCCTGCACACCTAGAGGGGACGACTGGAGTAATGTTTCATGACTGTGGGATATGATTACTTACTTGTACAAAAAATGATTAAATAATTTTCTAACGATATTGTTACGTGAAATCGCGAGTTAAATTATAATGTTTAGTTAAGTTAATTTATTTTCGTCTAAAAGTCTAGTTTTGTACTACGGGCTTCATCCTTGTGTCTGTTATATATTTTGGGCTGTAATTATAATGTTTCTTTCGACTATAATCGAGCAAACTATTTATATTATGTTTTGCGTTACTTAAAATATTGTTATTATTCTTGCTTTATCTCAGTAAATAATTATGTTTGTCTAATGTATGGAATTTATAAAAAGTGGGTTTTCCTTCAATAAATAAGTGTTTTCTTTACGATAGGGACTCAGCAGAGCAAAATGAAATGTTTAAACAACGTGAATATTTAGGTCAGTACATTAAAATGGTATGACAGTGACGACTTCAAACGATTAAACTATTTTCTAACGTTATTATTATTAAATGAAGTTGCGAGTCAAATTATAATGTTTTGTTAAGTTTATTAATTCTAACACAAGACAATATTACAGCTCGGTTGGATTTTTCTGAGGCATAACCACCATCTTTAGCCGAGTAGGTTTCCTCCGAAAAACGACTGGAGTTTTCTGTAATGCCGACATCATCGGGATCTTGACTTGAGTCGAGTACAATCTCGCTGCATGGCCCCGTGGTGAAGTCATTAACTGTAGCTCGCTTCTGATTGGCCCGGCCGCTGAGCCAATGAGAGACATCCGTTCCTCGCTGAGTCGGGATAAAACCGGGACCTGCTCGGGCCACTGTATCACTCTGCATCGAGCCGTCACGGGACCAGCCAAGAAGCAACTCCGACCTCTCCCCGCAAGCTACCGGACTCGGCGGATACCATCGGAGACACCGGGCATTCGGCGATGTCTTGGGAGAAGCGCAAGCCCTGCGTGGTACACCGCCTCGGAGTCTACGCCAAGCGTGATACCCTTGAGGTCACCTCGCTTACGCCGCTCGATGTCTACGAGGGTCGCCGACGAGTCACTGGGGCATGCGCCGCCTACGTCCCGAGGAATGTCGCCGTGCCTGGGTCAGACTACTCCGGACTTATGCGAGGAGACTCGGACTCGCTGTGAGAAGATCCTTGGGCGTCTGAATCAGTTTGATCACGGGACCCTTAGGTCCCTTCCCTCGTTTGCACTTAGTCGGCGACTTCCTTCTTTACTGTCTTTTCTTTGCATGGCTTTGCGTGGGTTCTTTCTTATTTTTTTTTGCAAACTAACACTCTAGTGTACTTAAACTATGTCCCTTACCTATTTCCTATCACACCCCCCACAAAACATACCCGGGTGGTTCGCGCAGAGCGTTTTCTGCGGTCCCCCACACCTTGGTTCACTCGGTCGGTTGGCCTGCCCAGCTACGAGGAACTGCCCCCTAAACTTGGTTGGTTGGCAGGCTTGTCCGCTACAGCCAAGTTCCTTTTTTTTCTACATTCAATTTGACCTTGAACCTGTTTGAACCTGCTCAGGCGTAAAAATATTTGTTAAAACCCGAATAAACAATATAATTATAGCCCAATATATTAGGGTTACACGAATGAAGCCCGCAGTTCAAAAAATTAAGATTTAGACGAAACGGCCTTTCTAAAGGCCACGGAAATAAACGTTTAAAAATTAATAATATTGTTTAAAAAGTGTGAAACTAAGGTGTATGATAGAATAAAGAGACCGGTGTGTAATAATTATTACATATTCCCGCCAAATATAATCGTGGTCGAGTGTTAGTTGTGTAAAAGTATAAGGGGAATAAAATCCGTAGTTTTGACCGGGAATTTAAGAAGTTTTCTGTCAGTTATCTGAAGCAAAACTCCGGTTGTATAAATCGGATAAAAATTAATGGATTTTACCGGGTGAATAAAAATACTCTTAAATATATATTTTTTTAAGAACATACAGTAATTTTTATGTGCCGGCCTTTGTAAGTAAATAAATTTGGTATCTAGCATTGCAATGCAAAGAGCGAGGGACTATAGCGGCACTAGCGTGATCGGCCCGACAGCCGGGGTAACGTTTGGTCATAAACACAAATTAACAGGAAAATCAAGACTCTCTGGGCTCCGCTAAAAGTTCAATAGCGTATTAGTAACGTCACACCACCACGTCACACCCGTGACGTCACCGTATGACGTCATCACACGTCACACCCATGACGTCACAACCGTGACGTCACAACTGTGACGTCACACCCCTCACCTCACACACACACTCCACCTCCTCACCGTATGACGTCACACATACGTCATCACACGTCACTATTACGTAACCACTGATTAAAAACCGCTGAATTTGCGTTTGTCCTGAATCTCTTAAAATGCCTCTACTATAGTTTATACTCTTCATTTATTCGGTATATGTTATTTTCTAAATAGCAACTTTCAATATACGTATATTAAATTCATAGTGTTTTTATATGTAATATATAATTTTCCAATTATACGTTATCTAGCTTTCCTTCTTCCTTCTATGCCAAACTAAATCTTAAACAAAACCTAGGAACTCTAGAGCTCCTCGCCACCGTTGTATAGAATTCATGGATAGAACAATAAAAGCAATAGAAACCAATATCTATGAAGAAAAAAATTGAAGTGCAATCCAAGTGTGCCCAATAGCAAGATTGAACAGGATGCAAGTGTTTGATATTTAAATTGTTTTTCCAACATGGTTTTCATTGATTTGACTTAGCATTCATATGAACTTACCATATCACCCTTTGAGTTAATGAATTAAGTGTTAGGAGACTATTAAGAGGGACAGTACAAAAGAACAAAGGAAACACCTGAACAAAGAGAACCGATTAAGGCGACAATGACTGACCGTCAGTCCATTGTGTTTCTCAAGATAAAGCGGTCAGGGAAAAGCGAATCAAACTATATCAAGATTAACTGATCATTGATCAAATACAGAAAAAAAATAACTATAAAATAAGACTCACAACTCCGTTCAATAGGAAGCAGAGGATATGACCAATCACTATAAATCAAATTATCAAACTCACACTTATGAATTTGAGCATTCTAAAAGGTCTTTCAGCTTGCTATAAGATGAGTTATCACGAGTAATTTAGTCGAAAAAAACAACAAGACTTTAATCACAAATACAAAATGTGTCTTCTACTTATAAAAAAATAAGTGGGTGGGCAATAGAATAGTATAATGGAGTCTATAAATTAAATGACTTAAAGTCTACAACAAGATACTTTAGATACTTTACTTTAGATACTTTAAAGATGTTGACTGAAGTATTTTTAAGTACTCCGTACGCTGTTCAAAAATAAAAAAAGAATTCTTCAATCTTTTTTTAATTTTATTGGTAAAAAAAAAAAAAAAAAAAAAAAAAAAAAAAAAAAAAAAAAAAAAAAAACTAATACGACTCTTTACATTATTATTTGAAGAAAACGGTTAATCTTCTTGTACTGTGGACTTTCCAAAAGGTCCAACTCCCCCCTGTTAAATTTTGAAAGGGTGCTAATAATTGGATTAACTTCTGGAAAAGTTTCAATGACCAAAGGATGTCTTTTTTAGACTTTCAAAAAATTCCAGCCCCACCCCCAAAATGGTGTTTTAGGGGGCAACTTAAAAATTTTAAATACGAACCCCCCACTATTTTGTAATATTTTTGGATTTTACACGTGTTTTTGAGACTCTTTTTATCTTTGAAATTTTTCCTGTTTAGATAGTGGTTAAAAACGTAAACTCCATGAATGTACTATTTACTGCTTTAGTTTAATGGTTTTAATGTTACCAGAAATAATTAAAATTATTATAAATCAATTAACTTCCACCATCAGACCGATCAAATCTTGTGATACCAGTAAATAATTACCCAAAATCACACTTATTTACATCTTGTATGTGTACATTAACAGATGTTTAAAATGCCCAACCAAAAGTTATTATAGTGGGAAAATTTCAAATTTGAATGGAGGATAGGGCAGGGCGTTTTTAGTTCTACTCTCTTAATTTATTTATAGGGATCAGCTAAAGACAAAAACTATCCGAGTCCAAAAAATAGTTGAGTCGGCTGTTTTCAGCTTTTTTTGTTTTGAACATCTTTTAACTTTTTGGAGCTCTTTTAACTCCGTTAGAACAACATTTACAAAATAATAATAATAATAATAATTTCAGTTATAGATGTTAACTAAATATGGTTTTTCATATCAAAGAGATCCGTATATATGCTATTTTAATCCAGAACTAAGACTTTCATTTGCGTTGTTCGAAGAATATAGAGCAGTTTTAGAGATAAGTGTGCATATACATATTCATACAAAAATATATACATACAAATATATAGCTTAATTGCATTACAGTATATGATCAAATTTTATACGTGGTAGGCTTATAATTTCAATGCAAGTGTAATTGAATTTCCAATACTGGATACAGCTTGCTTCCGAAACAATGGGTTTTACAGTGAAGTTCTCTCTACCGTCGCGTCGTTTCTGAGTATCGTAGCATCCACGATGCGTTTCAATATTTCAGGAGTAGAAACATTGTCGTTTTTATTTGTTTTTGTCTTTTTGGAGAATTTTATGTCGTTTTACAATGGTTGAGACGCGTATGCAAATTTTGTTCTACTCCTTTTCTAAATTCCTAATAAAAATATATTTTTCTATTTTCTGTACTTTAAGGCTTTACGATCAGTGCAGAATTTTATAAAACTTTAAATTTATGTACGTTTTATTTAATTTTACATGGTTACGGAAAGTGGTAGTTATATATATTAGGAGAAATAAAATAAAAATTCATACATGCGAGAGGTTGCTCACTGTTCTAATTTCGACCAAACTTCAATTGATCTAGACCCAGTTAGTTTAAAATTAATGTATTGCTAAAACACATGTTCTTCATGTTTTGCAAGATTTTTTATTCCACGAGCTGTCTAATGATTTTCGAAAGGGATGCAGTACTGCTTCAGCATTGTTGCTTCTCTTTGATGACCTCCTCTAAGCTAGGACTGTTAAAAAGTGTAGTACACTTGCAATGCTGGATTTTTCTCAATCTTTTGTCAATCTCAATTTTTTGTCTTTTTGTCTCAATCTTTCTCAATCTATACAGGTATCGGCAATTGTTCCTCTTACTTTCTAGGCTTGTACAGGCTCTGGTGATCTATGTATTCGAGTATTGCCTCCCTGTACATGGCAATTTTTGTCATCATGGGACATGGACGGATTGCAGAGGTTGCAGGTCATGTGTGGTAAGGTATATCACTGGGCAGAGAAAATTTGATCATATGTCATGTAAGCGGAAGTCCCTTGGCTTATTGGCTATGGCCGACTTATGTTTCCTCCGCACATCTTGTCTCATCCAGAAAGTCCTGGAAGAGGGGAGACCTGAATACCTCAGAGAAAGGCTGAGAACCCACTCTGAGGTGCTCTTCCGCTGCCCTAGGCAGGACAACATGGTGGAGTTGCCTCGTTTTAGTCCCAAAATATGTAATCTGCTGTCGTCCAGGTTGTTGAGTGACCTAAGATCAAATAAATTTTAAAGGGTACTTATGTTTTTTTTTTTTTTTTTTTAACAAACAGGCCACTTTTATGAAAAATAACTTTGTTTTTACATGTAACTTTACTCATTTAATTTATTATAAGTTTGTATTTATTGTATATAATAGATATTTTTTATGAATGTATAACATTTTTAAAATATTACTCGAGTTGTTTTGAAACCATGTCACATAAAAACCCCTCGAAACAAAAGCCGATTTTATTTATTTATAATGATAGTTAATGTTATTAATATTGCAAATGTGAAAGTATGTAGAGCTTAGCCTTGGGAGCCAATGTGAATTGTTATGAGATTCTGCCCATCTACAGGACCTTTATAAGGGTATACTCGGAATCTCCTACGATGCATACAAGCTGAGGGAAAGGAGGAAAATAATCATGCTTGCCTATTAATATATGAATTCTATTGCTTCAATATCTTTTTTGTAATGGATTTTTAATCGTTAAACTAAGAAATCAGCATATAATCGTCTGACTTAAATTTATTCAGGCGTTCTACGCAGCAGACCAATAGTTTAGATCGCAAAATTTGTTTGTACCTTGGATTTTATTAATTTTTGTACCTTATAAATTAATATTTTATACCAGTTTTTCATGCCTTACAATTAGAGTTTTTTACTTTTAGGTTATAATATGGATACTATGTACTTTCCAAGTTTTTATAGAGAAATATTGTAACATAGTAGAGCAATGCAATTTAGGTTTGTATATTGTTCCAAGAACCCGGTGATTTATCTCTTCCGCTTCAGTTTCCTTGAGCCTGAACGTTCTCACAGAGGTGGAATATTGTCTCTCGTGGATAAGAATAAAAGATGATATTATTGTTGAAATATCCAAAAAGACATTGTTTTACATACAGCAAAATATAAAACCTAAGTATAGTAGATTATCGAAATCGATACACGCCTATGAAAGTTTATTCTAATGGTAATGATCACACCACTATTTCGCCATGATTACCAGTATTTGATGGAATACCACCAATAAGTATGTTTCATGTGTTTTTATATTTTATTTCCATTACAGTTTTTTGTTGTTTGTTTTTATTGGAAACATATCTCTTTTTTTTTTTTTTTTTTTTGAGGGAGAGGCGGAAAAATGCATTACGCACACAGGTGGCCAGCCTGTAGTGTGGGGCTCCCCTAAAAAACGGGTTTACCCACTAAAAAACCTCCTCTACTCTTTTAGGAATCTAACCTGGAATTGTTTATCACATTACGTCAGGCTAGGCCTAAATTTGGCTTACGCCCGTCGGGCTCGCTCCTTATCCAGCCGCTCTATCAAGGGATCTGGGCCACTTCGCGGTCCAGATCGGTTTTCTTTTCCAGGAGGATGCCCCGGACGAACTGTGACAAACAATCCCAGTTGCCCTCATCCTCCAAAATCTTTTGGCAGACCGAGTCCACCGAAAATGCACCAAATATTTGTGTGGCCTCCAGGCGGGGCCCTTCCCAACGGGGACATCGGAAGAATGTGTGTTCCGCATCGTCGGGAACACCCGGGCAATAAATGCAGTCCGGTGAACCGGTCTTTCCCATCCGGTTCAGGTACGACCGAAAATAGCCGTGACCTGTCAAAAATTGGGTCAGGTAGTAGTCCACCTCCCCATGCCGCCGTTCCACCCATGGTTGGACCTGCTTGATAAGTCGCGCAGTCCATCGTCCTCGGGTGTCGTGCTCCCAGCTGTGTTGCCACTGCTGGAAGGTTCGGGAGCGCTCTTCTGTTCTTGCCGTGTCCTTGCCGATCTCGCCTTGTCTCTGATAAATCGCTTTCCTCTCCCCTGCCAAGAGCTTGACAGGGATGACTCCGGCGACCACCAGGACGGCAGGCTCGGACACTGTCCGGTAGGCGGAACACACCCTGAGCGCGGCTTGACGCTGAACCCGGGCGAGTCGCAGCCTGTAGCACTCCTTATCTAGAGCGCCTGCCCACACCTCTGCCCCGTAAAGGAGCACGGACTGGACCGCGGACATCAACAGACGTCTTCTGCTGGATCGGGGACCCCCGACATTGGCCATCAGCCTACTAAGGTGAGTAACTACCTTAGCGGCCTTGTCCGCCGTACGGAAGATCTGATCCCTCCAGCTTAACTTGGTGTCCACCATAACCCCAAGGTATTTGGCGGCACGAGTTGATGTGACCACCTCCCTTCCCACTCTAAACGGGACGACGGTGTCGATCCTCTTCTTCGTGAGAATCACGATCTCCGTCTTACTAAGAGCAAGCGAGAGACCGTGATCGGACATCCAGTTGTTGACAACCCGCATAACTCGGTTCAACTTTAGTTGGGCCAGCTCAACGTTGCGTGCAGCAATAGAGCTGCGACGTCATCGGCGTACCCAACCAAAGTGGTTTCCTCAGGCATCTCGGACCTCAGGAGGCTGTCATATCTCTTAACAATATTATCAATCATAACAACATTTAATGATACATCCGATTTTTCATCCAATTTTGTCAGCAGACTTCCTTAAGCTGACACTTAGACTTAAAAGAACACTACTCACCTTTTGGTGGCTATTTGAAGGTGAATATGACTGCAGGGTCAATGTGATGTGTGTCAACGAGGAAGATGATTACTGATTAGCTTAGCTTTGTTATAGACAAAGGCCATTTAATTAATTTGCGAATGTAAATAAATTATAATCAAAAGACCATTTTATAGAGGTAGCTAGCAGCTTTGAGCCTTCAAAAGGCTACTACAACCTTTATTGTTATCGAGCGGTCAAACTTTGATTAGAGGGATAGCTCTATGGTTACTATGGTACTCAGCTATCCAGCCAATTGTAACAATCTTATACAATGCAGACACAGAGGGTATCTATGACACTGAAGAAATCAACTTTGGTGAGCAGTTTGAAATTAAAAAAAAAAAAAAAAAAAAATTAGGTATAAGATTATAACAGTTCTCAAAAGATTATTGAACGAGTAAAAGACTTGTTGTTAGATCATTATTTCTTAAAGACTAAACTGTAACACTTGTCATATAAAAATATTCTAAAACTTTAATAATCTGTTACAAACTTCATTTAATAAACATTACGGGTAGTTCTTAGTCTTAATTATCTACCAATAAAAATAAAATTATCTATATATTAATTGGCAAGCATGTTTTTTCCTCCTTTTTTCTCATCTTGTGTGCATCCTAGGAGAAATCCGCACATACCGTTGGAAAGGTATTGTGTAGATGAACAGAATCGTATTATAATTCCCATCGACCCCCAGGGAAAGGACTACAGGCTTACAAAATTTAAATGTTAATTTAAAGGGAGAAGGATAATTGATCATAAGACAGCTGTTGTAATACGAAATGCTAGCTCATCAGGAAGAACAGATGTTTCAGTTATAAAACATTTTAAAACTAATTGGATCAAGATCAACTGAATTTTTGATCGAATTTCGACCATTGGGCGATCCCTAGTTTAAAATATTCTTCTTAACTACAATAGAATCTGAGTTATAAAATACACTATTTTTGATGAAATAAAATACCAAAATATTTTGATAAAATAATCTACAAAAGCCGCTCAATTATTTATTAATATTAATTTTGGAAAGTCAGATATTAGAATATATTGTACAGTTTGGAGACTTGACACATACGATGGAGATATTTGAATATTTAACTATTTTTGTATGAAAATATTTATTTGAGACTCTGAAACACAAAATAGCAAAATAAGCATGAAGACAAAGAACAGCTTTGGAACTGATAGTGCCTTATACACAGTCCATATAATTTGTCACCAACATCGTCCTAAAACACGATGAGGAAACGAGATACGATGAAAGAAGAAAATAAAACATGCAAGGGAGTGTGAATATATGAAATAATCTTTTCATCATACCATTCGATAAACGTTGTTTTCGGAACGGTCAGCTATGATCGAAACTAGTTGATTCCCGGTGGGTTGGATAAACTTGTTGGTAAACAAAGTTTTCGGGACTAGATCTCGAAACAGTTGGTTTTCGGGACGAGGCCGGAAAAAACTTCCAATGATTGACACCACTAGCACTGCTATTCTGCTTACAGTAATTTAAAAATCGTTGACTCCAATATATAAATGTCAAACAGCTGATTGTTGAGTTGTAAATAGTTCAAATACAAGATAAACAAATAACAACGTAAGAGGGGGTATATAGGTTAAAATTTATTAATTTTTATCCAAACTGTAAATTTATTAAAGGTGGTATGATGAAAAGTACTGTTCGTAACTCGTCCGAAAGTGGTATATCAGTGCTCGATCGAATTCAAGTACTCGGCTTCGCCTCGTACTTGAAACTCGATCTTGCACCGATAACGACCACTTTCCGGACTAGTGACGAAATATACTATTTGGTTTATGCTAGTTGAGAAGTTGACATTGGGTACAACAAACGAAGTGGTCATAACATAAAGTCTTTTGGCTGTCCACTAAGACAATTTTCCTGTTTGAGCATGAAAATCACTTGTCACAGGAGCAAGGAGGTTGGCCCCAAGAATTGTCAAATGAATTCTCATCTCTCGGGGGCCTGCGTAAAATGCCCATTGGAGACGGTTAGGCCGGGGACCAAATAAATGAAATGAAATACCATATAAATAAGTTTTCAATATTCTATAAGTTAAATTCATTCTCTGCGATAACTACTAACTTATCGACTTATTGTTTCTATTAAGCAATATTTTTTACACATACTTTTTATTTTACATGAATATATATTTTAAAATTATTTTTATATGATCGTCTACATTACAGTTTTGTCACATATACTCTGACTCTGTATTTTTATATTTAATTGTAGTTATTTTCTATCCTAAACTATGCCTATTTATTATAGCGAGAAAATGTTTAAGTAGATTATTTTCCTTTCGCGTGGAAATGTTTTGTTTGAGTAATGATCTACCAGGTGAGAGGCAAAAGAAGTAATCTTAAAATTCAAAGACTATAACAAAGAAACTTTTTACAGTTTTTGTAGGATAAGAACCAACAAAGTTCGTCATAAAAAGGAACTCTTCATAGTATGTAAGGTAAAAAATGGTACATAATTAAAAATTGTAATAAAAAAATTTAAAAATAATAATAATAACATTTATTCCTCTGACAATATTTAACATTGTATGGGAATGTACATAGTTTGGGGAGTTTACTCAGGTCCTTTACTTTGTTTCTCAATTTACACGTTTCATTGCCAAATTTTATTTCACTAAGTCTTTTCAATTATTTTTCCATCGTATTCCTTGATTCTTCTTTCTTCTATCTCTTTGGTCTTTCTTCCTTCTTCATTCTTCTAACTTCTTCGTTGACTTTTCGATGTCTCCTTCCACGCCTTCGAGGTCTAGTTTGTACAATTTTGTTTCCAGTTTGGGCGGCTTAAGTGGATACCGAGAACAGAAAACAGAAAATATTTAAAATATACCCATTCTAGTTATATTTTTACAGTTTCACTATCCTATAACGATAGCGTTAAAAAGCCCATTAACTATGATTCTAAAAAAACTTTAGTTATTCAACAATTTAATAATTCTCAGTCAGCTGTCACTGTAAACTCACAGATTAACTATAACTGTCACTGGATTTAAAATAAATTATCATTAAAAACTCAAGTTCAAAACTAGCTTAAGAAAAATTTGGGGAAAGGGTCCCTAATTGAACATTTTTTCAGGGGAGGGCTTTTAGAAGTTTTTTTTATAGGATAGCGGAAATGACAATGAAATAAAATTGGTATCAATTAAGGGTTTTAAATTTTTTCTATTGAAATTTTTAATTATGTACCATTAAAATCTACAAAAAAATTAAAATAAATAAGGACATATCTTTTCCAGAGAAAGGGTTGGATAGTGGGTTTATTTACAAAGTTCCCATTATGAAGAACTTCGTCTGTCCTTATTATACGAAATTGAAAAAGGTTTTTTTGTAATAGTCTATGAAGAAGGCAACTTCGTTCACCTCTCACCTTTTAGATTATTATTTAAACAAAACTTTTCCTTTCGAAAGGAATGTAATCGACTTTGCCAGCATTTTACATATGTAATAAATTATTTCCCATGAAAAACAACTACAATGAAATATCACAAGGCATATACAAAGTAAATTTCACAAACCCATAATATATTATACATATTATATTATATTTTTTTTACATAACGACACAAAAAATGTACAATTTCAATAATACATTGTATAATTCCTTTCACGCTCGATTATTAAAGTAAATGGAGGTCGGTAGTTCGATAAGGAATTCAACAGCTATTTTTCACTCTCGCTTGAACTGGATTTTGTGAGGAGACAGCTGCCGAACCTGATACAATGCGGACTCAGTAATTTAGGAAGTAAAACAGCTGGTAGAACTACTAGCCAATAAATTTTGTCAATCAATTAAATGAACATCATTTAATCAATGCTACTTCGATGAGTATTACGTGTCTTCTATGTACTATGACAATGAATCCCGTACATGAATAACTAATAACAATAATGAATAATAATAAATGTAAATAAATTATTTATATTAATTATACAAGACTAGTGAACATGTTGCTTGAAATAGAGTAATTCATTTTGATTCAATAGAAAAGTTACATTTAGTGATAAATCAATGACATCCAACCAATCCAAATTTGTGAATATCAGTAATCGCAAAAAAGACACGTATTTACAGCTGTATATTATCAGATGTTTAAAATGCTTTATTCAATCCCAATGTTATTTTAATTTGAAATTTTGCAATTTCAATGGTGGATAGCGCCTTTATTTTCAATTCGATTGTCATCAATTTTTTTAGGTAACAACTACAGACTAAGCCCTACCTAAGCACATCAAAAACTTGAAAATCGGTTGAAAAGTTTAGGAGTTCTCAACACAAAAACCCTTCGCGAAGTAAATAAGTATAGATTATTTACAAATTCCCAATGGCTTATATGATATTATCTTAAACATTTTAATTTAATTTTTACATACAACTTGAGTTTTCTGAACAGTCACACTATACTATATAGTAAATCATGATAAAATCCCATGTGATGGTCTTTGAAGCCAGTTTCTCCAATTATTTATATACTGGGGTAGACCCCAGTTTTAATGCATTTTAAATGTTATTTTATTAAATTTTGAACAATATAAAAACAACCTGTAAATGTATGTATTAAAAACAAACTTTGGCTGACCTTAGGTAGCCTATTCATCTTTGGAAAATAAGAGACACATGAGTGTAATATAAAGCAATCAGTAAGACGAAATTTTATATCTTACTACCAAACTTACGTTAAAATGTAAGGTCATTCAAATTTTAAAGAAAATGTGTAGTGATAAAAAATAAGTTAGCCTCAAAATAAACCAAAGACAACGTAGAATATTTTTAAAAAGGATACAGGTAAAAAAAAAAAACAGAAAAGTTAATTAATTATAAATAATGATACACGTATTTGACAGTGAGTTGATTAACATAACCTTCTCCACAGCAACGATTACAAAACCAAAGTCACTATAGCAACCGTCTCCATCGCAACGGTTGCCATGGCAACTGTTGCCTTTACCAACCGTTACCATAGCAACCGTTACCAAAGCAACCGTTACCATGGCAACGGTTACCATAGCAACCGTCTCCATAACAACGGTTACCATGGCAACTACCACCATAGCGATCGTTACCATAGCAACCGTTACCATGGCAACGGTTACCATGGCAACTGTCGCCATAGCAACCGTTACCATGGCAACGGTTACCATGGCAACTGCCACCATAGCAACCGTTACCATGGCAACCGTTACCATGGCAACGGTTACCAGAGAAACGGTTACCATGAAAACTGTCGCCATAGCAACCGTTACCATGGCAACGGTTACCATGGCAACTGTCGCCATAGCAACCGTTACCATGGCAACTGTCGTCATAGCAACAGTTACCATGGCAACGGTTACCATGGCAACTGTCACCATAGCAACCGTTACCATGGCAACGGTTACCATGGCAACTGTCGCCATAGCAACCGTTACCAAGGCAACTGTCACCATAGCAACCGTTACCATGGCAACTGTCGTCATAGCTACAGTTACCATGGCAACGGTTACCATGGCAACTGTCACCATAGCAACCATTACCATGGCAACGGTTACCATGGCAACTGTCGCCATAGCAACCGTTACCAAGGCAACTGTCACCATAGCAACCGTTACCATGGCAACTGTCGTCATAGCAACAGTTACCATGGCAACGGTTACCATGGCAACTGTCACCATAGCAACCGTTACCATGGCAACGGTTACAATGGTCAACTGTCGCCATAGCAACCGTTACCAAGGCAACTGTCACCATAGCAACCGTTACCATGGCAACTGTCGTCATAGCAACAGTTACCATGGCAACCATTACCATGGCAACTGTCACCATAGCAACCGTTACCATGGCAACGGTTACCATGGCAACTATCGCCATAGCAACCGTTACCATGGCAACTGTCGTCATAGCAATAGTTACCATCGCAACGGTTACCATGGCAACTGTCACCATAGCAACCATTACCATGGCAACGGTTACAATGGCAACTGTGTCCATAGCAACCGTTACCAAGAAAACTGTCACCATAGCAACCGTTACCATGGCAACTGTCGTCATAGCAATAGTTACCATGGCAACGGTTACCATGGCAACTGTCGCCATAGCAACCGTTACCATGGCAACGGTTACCATGGCAACTGTCACCATAGCAACCGTTACCATGGCAACGGTTACCATGGTAAACTGTCGCCATAGCAACCGTTACCAAGGACACTGTCACCATAGCAACCGTTACCATGGCAACTGTCGTCATAGCAACAGTTACCATGGCAACGGTTACCATGGCAACTGTCGCCATAGCAACCGTTACCATGGCAACTGTCACCATAGCAATCGTTACCATGGTAACCGTTGCCATGGTAACTATAGCAACTTTCACCATAGCAACAGTTACTATAGCAACTGTCGCCATAGCAACCGTCACCATATCAACGGTTACCATAGCAACGGTTACCATAGCAACGGTTACCATAGCAACGGTTACCATGGCAACTATCGTCATAGCAACAGTTACCATGGCAACGGTTACCATGGCAACTGTCACCATAGCAACCGTTACCATGGCAACTGTCACCATAGCAACCGTTACCATGGCAACTGACACCATAGCAACCGTTACCATGGCAACCGTTACCATGGCATCCGTTACCATGACAACTGTCGCCATAGCAACCGTTACCATGGCAACGGTTACCATGGCAACTGTCACCATAGCAACCGTTACCATGGCAACGGTTACCATGGTCAACTGTCGCCATAGCAACCGTTACCAAGGACACTGTCACCATAGCAACCGTTACCATGGCAACTGTCGTCATAGCAACAGTTACCATAGCAACCGTTACCATGGCAACTGTCACCATAGCAACCGTTACCATGGCAACGGTTACCATGGCAACTGTCGCCATAGCAACCGTTACCAAGGCAACTGTCACCATAGCAAAAGTTACCATGGCAACTGTCGTCATAGCAACAGTTACCATGGCAACGCTTACCATGGCAACTGTCACCATAGCAACCATTACCATGGCAACGGTTACCATGGCAACTGTCGCCATAGCAACCGTTACCAAGGCAACTGTCACCATAGCAACCGTTACCATGGCAACTGTCGTCATAGCAACAGTTACCATGGCAACGGTTACCATGGCAACTGTCGCCATAGCAACCGTTACCATGGCAACTGTCACCATAGCAATTGTTACCATGGTAACCGTTGCCATGGTAAACATAGCAACTTTTACCATAGCAACAGTTACTATAGCAACTGTCGCCATAGCAACCGTCACCATATCAACGGTTACCATAGCAACGGTTACCATAGCAACGGTTACCATAGCAATGGTTACCATAGCAACGGTTACCATGGCAACTGTCGTCATAGCAACAGTTACCATGGCAACAGTTACCATGGCAACGGTTACCATGGCAACCGTCGCCATAGCAACCGTTACCATGGCAACTGTCACCATAGCAACCGTTACCGTGGCAACCGTTACCATAGCAACGGTTACCATAGCAACGGTTACCATAGCAACGGTTACCATAGCAACTGTCGCCATAGCAACCGTTACCATCTCAACTGTCGCCATAGCAACCGTCACCATATCAACGGTTACCATAGCAACGGTTACCATAGCAACGGTTACCATAGCAACGGTTACCATAGCCACGGTTACCATAGCAACAGTTACCATGGCAACTGTCGTCATAGCAACAGTTACCATGGCAACGGTTACCATGGCAACCGTCGCCATAGCAACTGTTACCATGGCAACTGTCACCATAGCAACCGTTACCATGGCAACCGTTACCATAGCAACGGTTACCATAGCAACGGTTACCATAGCAACTGTCGCCATAGCAACCGTTACCATGGCAACTGTCGTCATAGCAACAGTTACCATGGCAACGGTTACCATGGCAACCGTCGCCATAGCAACCGTTACCATGGCAACTGTCACCATAGCAACCGTTACCATGGCAACAGTAACCACGGCAACTGTCTTCATAGCAACCATTAATATGGCAACGGTTACCATGGCAACTGTCGCCATAGCAACCGTTACCAAGGCAACTGTCACCAAAGCAACCGTTACCATTGCAACTGTCACCATAGCAACCGTTACCATAGCAACGGTTACCATGGCAACTGTCGTCATAGCAACAGTTACCATGGCAACGGTTACCATGGCAACCGTCGCCATAGCAACCGTTACCATGGCAACTGTCACCATAGCAACCGTTACCATGGCAACCGTTACCATAGCAACGGTTACCATAGCAACCGTTACCATGGCAACTGTCACCATAGCAACCGTTACCATGGCAACAGTAACCACGGCAACTGTCTTCATAGCAACCATTACCATGGGAACGGTTACCATGGCAACTGTCGCCATAGCAACCGTTACCAAGGCAACTGTCACCAAAGCAACCGTTACCATTGCAACTGTCACCATAGCAACCGTTATCATGACAACTGTCACCATAGCAACCGTTACTATGGCAACTGTCACCATAGTAACCGTTACCATTTCAACTGTCACCATAGCAACCGTTACCATGGCAACAGTTACCATGGCAACTGTCATCATAGCAACCGTTACCATGGCAACTGTGACCATAGCAACGGTTACCATGGCAACTGTCACCATAGCAACCGTTACCATAGCTACCGTCAACTGTTGCCATAGCAACCGTTACCATAGCAACCGTCTCAATAGCAACTGTAACCATGGCAACGGTCACCATAGCAACCGTTACCATAGCAACCGTCACCATAGTGAACGTTTCCATATCAATGGTTACCATAGCAACCGTTATAACTGTCGTTTCGTAACTGTTTATTTTTTAATTCAGTTTTGTATAAAACTTTATACGAATTTTTTCAATTATATAATTTCAATTTTATAAAGGTGTATTATTTTATTGTTATTTATAGAATTTTAAACGTTTTTATGTATTGGTTTAAGTAAACTAAATTCTTCTTGAGTGTTTATACCTTCAAAAAAATACTAAAATACCTGAATGAAATTATACAAAATGTACAATTTTGTATTTTTAAAGGTTTAAAAAGGTATTTTAATTAAAAATGTTCATTTTTTACTTTAATATTTCTTATTTAAGAATTAAGATAACGTTAATCAAATAATTAAGATAAGTAAATCGAATCTGCGTAAATCAAACGTGGTAAATCAAGTTAAAATAAATAAACATTTCAAATATAGAAATGTCTAGTTTTAATCGGCACCAACTGTGAGTGATTCGGTTCACTGGAAGTCTTAGACAAACTGCCCAAAGGATTGAAAATTTATCCTTTTTTCCCATGTTAAATATTCATAATAAAAGTTTATTTTTCGTTTTTGATCGATTTAACTTAAGTATTTTCTAAATGCAAATAAAACCTGCAATGACATAGCAACATTTTATACGATCGAAATCGTTTGTTTGGTACAAACCACACGTAAATTAACCTAGTAGTAGATTCAGACGAACTGTCCAAAGGCGTTTTTTACCTTACTGTTACATCATAAAAAGTAACGCATCAGAGGGTAGCCACTTGAAAATCGCGATCGCGGCCCTAGGTCATCAAAGGGTTTCATACCCAAACTGCCCTCAGAGAAGCGGTATGGTTGTGACTAGCCTCAATTTGTGGTCACTTTCTCATTTATGAACCGATTTAGTTTATCGTTTATTAACGATAAATTATCGTTGGATTTGAAATTGAAGTATTAAATCACGTAAAAACACAAACTTTGATATGCTACGTAGTTTTGGTGCAAATTAAGGTTAAAGATTTTAAATAGCCGCCATTTCTTAAATATGACTTGAAAAATACGTTTCTTCAATCAGACATTTGTCAAAGAAAGTTGTATTTTAAGTTTTAACTTATAATACAACTTTATAACCGGTACTTATATATACCGTTCTTAAATAAAAAATTCTTTAAAAACACAAAATGGTGGATGTGTGGTTAACTACGGAGTTTTGGAAATTGAATCGATAAAAATAACGGTACATCAAGCTTTACAGCTCAAATATATTATCACAAATCGTCTATCGATTTATGAATAAAGAAAATTGATTGTAAAAATTACGCAATAAGACACTGATTGACGTATTAATAATGTTTTCATATATGCCAAACTTTTATATATGAATGTATTTTGTAATTTGTATTTAAAATAAATTGAATACTCTAATTCATTTAAATGTAAATAATCATTTGTCAGTACAACTGTTTAAAACATTGAATAATAGACTGGTGGTAGCATTGAAATTTAAAACTAACTAAAGACTTAAAAGTATTATTTCTGTACCAATGCCAATATACAATTAGTTAAACATTTTTTAAGGTTTTTCATACAGTACAATATGTTAACCAAATAAGCCAATCTTAATAACCAAATAAAATCAATAATAATACTCGAAATTATTCGCCACAAAGGAAATTTCCTGTATTTGAAAAAGAGTCTATCGTAATTTTTTAGTTTATTTTTTATTGCATCCATGACTGACAGACGGACGGATTAACCCCCTCCCTTCACCTCACTATCAATCGACATTCATTCATACCAATCATCCGCACCCACCCACACGCACGCAGGCACGCTACCACGCACACTATCAATTGCTCGTAGCTATCTATAAATTTAATGAAGAATAACATTCTTTATACCCATTCTCTTCCAATTTCTTTCAGCCAGTCGAGATTGATTTTTTTGCGTGTCACCATGCAGATGTTAAAGTTACGTAGGTCGTGTATTATTCATTTAATTGTAGTGGCTTTGGCGAGCAACTCAAAAGCTGTTTGTATTTGAAAAGCTTTTTACAAGTCGTACAAGTCTATCTACGTATGCCCGCTCGATCCCCTGCTCCTAGCTACAAGCGAATTCCTAATTTCTAAGTCTAAATGCCTAATTCTATGGCTATGTGTTGGAGTTAAAACACAACATTTGAGTGTTTATTGTAGATTATTATAGTTCTAACGAAAAGTTGACTTAAGTCGAGTACATTCATCTCTGAAAATAGAGCATCAAAGGCGGAGCGACAACATACTCGCCTATGGCTTGTATACCAAAGCCTATGGCCGCTTCGATAATGGTCTGTGCTGTTGGAGGTTGTAAAGTTGTAGTGCGGGTCCAACCGGTTATGCCCCCACCCCCTCAAGGAGCTTTGAAAATATGCGAAAAAGATAGCTCTGATTTAATTTAGTTTAAAAACTCCTTTTAACGGTTTAAAAGGAGAAATAAGTTTTCTTTATTTTTAACTTAAGAAATTTAAAAAGTTCCACCAACGATTACAGTCAATTATTACACAAACATTTTTGTAATTATCTTCTCAAGTACAGAACTGTCACAAGCGTTATTTTAAAAATCTGCAATTCATTAATTTGTGAATCAAATTTTAAATCACTGACGAGTATGTTTCTATTTTCGTCAAAGATATTGGCATGAATTTTGTTTTTGATATGTATAGTGACGGGAGATTTTGATTGGACTTTTCTTAATTTTAGATACACCCCTTCCAGCTTTGGCAAAAATCATATCCCAATTTTTCCTTCGAACCTAACGAAGCCACCATCTGCAAAAAGGTACAATTTTCCTTCAATATCAATCTTAACAATATGTAGGGGCCTATACAAAAATAGCAACAGATCCAAAGTACTTCGTTAACCAAAAACTAATAAACTAATTTCAAGTTACTTTTCAATCCACGGTTCATTCATTTGTAAAATATTTAGGAGAAGTAATTTTGGGCTGTTAATTATAATGTTTAGTTCTTTTATATTTAAAATGCCTTTTTAGATATGAATTAATTTTGATCATATCACACCCATACTAAAGCAACAATATTATTATAATTTTTTTTCTTCCCCATATGGTAAATAACAATTAAAATTTGAAATATGTTATTTTAACGTCACAAATAAGTAGAAATGTGTTGTAAAATTTAAAAGCAATTCAAATTCAAATTCAAATTACAATTAGTTTATAGCGAAGTAACGATTCATTGAATTTTTAGTTACTTTTGTATTGTCTATGTAGGAGAACTATGTGTTTAACAGTTTCACTCGGTTGCCAGCAATTTATCATTTCCACTTCAGTTCATTTGATCCCTTAGGCCTATACGTTCTGTTGGAAAGAGAATATTGTCGTTCCAGTTAAAATAAACAATAACTTATCCCTTTTATCTACGAGTATATTGTTTAATAAATACTTATTCTAATGTAGGTCTATTTTAATAAAATGGGGATATAAAATATCTTGCACACTTACTATAAAATTTTACAACAATAAACTTAACTCATTCATCAAGTCATTTTATTAGGGGAAGTTTATGATCTAGTTGATTACTTTACTTTAACGAAGGAGGGATTTGTTTTAGTAATGATCTAAATGGTGAGAAGTGAAAGAAGGGGTTAAAATCTTCAAAGTGTCTAGGAAGAGAGTTCCTCCCATTTGGGTGGGATAAGACCGGCAAAGTTTCTTAGAAAGGAAACTTTTCAAAATGAACCCAATATCCAACTATTCTGTTGAACTCTCTATTTAAAAATACGCTTGATATTTTTATTTGCTTTTTTTATAGAATAACCATGAAACTAAAAGTCTGCAAATAAAATTTATTACAACATGTTCATGGAATGCATACTTTTGTGTATTGTAGAATCCATAAATAAGCTTTCCTAAGTAATTGAATAAAATGATTCAATATTAAAATAAAAGTGATTTAAATTTAAATATAACTTTTTCATCTCATTGGTACTATATGAATAAACATTTAATGAACATTAGCAGCATAAAATAAAATACACAGCATATTTAAGTAAACATATTAACTATGGGTTTTGCATATTTTGATTACCTTTTTTGGCGATAACTGATATATTACCAGTGAATAGACGATTAAAAGTATATTTTAAAATCATATGAAATATATTCTATAACTTTTTTTAATTTTGCATATCCAGAGATGAGTTTAAAAATAAGTCATTCTAGCATAATGTATGTATAATCTACATAGGTGATAACATTTAAAACTTGCCAATTGACTACTGGACTTAAGTAACGGATAGCAGGGCTTATGAGTAAACTAAATAAATTTCTTGTCTTACTTTACCGAGTATCAAAATGCTTTAAGTAACAATTGTAATTATTTAATAATGTTTAATATTTATAATTTCTTGTTTTCATGTATCAAACAAACATTTGTAAATGACATTTTGTCAAACCCATGACAGTTTTAGCTAGTCTTTCTCCAAACAAATTTACCTTGAACGTAGATTAAACTTTATTTAAATTTTAAATTTATTTCGAGAGAGCATAGCTTAAAGTAATAAATTACCATAAAACTGTCATAACTATTATTTCAGGACAATTCTTCCTATTTTGAAATGTAGATCTACCAGATTTTAATCAACAATTAAATGAAAGAAAACCACAAATAAAAACAGTTCCAGATTAAAAGATACTATCACAAATAAACACAACCTTCCCACCACTGTAATCGCCTCTATTCCATGGGTTGTTCAAAAGGGGATATATTTTAAATCAATTACCTGTTGTAATTAAATTATTAAGAAGTCCTTTTTACAGAGGGATGATTTATGCTATACGTGGAACCATATTATTAAGCGTTAAAATATTTTTTTGGTGGTATTATGATTCGAGAATTAAGTAGGACCATAGGATGAAACACCTTTTTAATAAAAGTATAAAATATTGATTTTCCTTTGGATTGATACTGTTTTATTATTAGATGCTTAGAATGATAAAGATCCAAGATTAAACGTGGTTGTTCAATTAATGGTGTAAATACCTGATTAATGGTAATCCTTTTGATGCGACAGCAACTTGTTTCGACTCGCGTCGTAGTCATCATCGGGTTTGTACAAAGATATGAATTCTCTTAATATGAATGTCGTCAAAATAGTAAAAAGTTTAATAAATAAACACGTTGTTCAGTTTGTAAACGTTTTCAAGATTAATTCAGCAAAAAATACTTATGCTTAATTTTGTTATTATAATATAAACATTTGAAATGAACAACGTTTTATTGTAGTTTTATTTGTATTGAAAAAATATATTATTTTTTATATATGTTTAGAACCAAAAGCTCAACAATAACGGTATTGTTTATAAAATGTTTCCAAGGTAAAGGAAATGTAGTACGCTGTTTTACAGACAACTTACGACTTCCCTCCTCTAATATTAAAAACCATCAAGCAGAAACAGAACATCTTGCGAACTAAGATAAATATTTCCTTGCAACACAATTCCTTTGAAAGGCTTGTATAGGCACTCGACAGTAACATTTCGCTTAAAACAAGGCAATTTATAATAAAAATTAAATTAAAACGAATAAGTATATAAATTAACTTAAAACCAACCACTTATGTATCCAATTAAAGAAATAATTTTTTATTAACACACCCCCAACTTCTTTGAATGAGTTATAAGTGATATAAAATGTATAAAGTTATAAAAAATTTACAAGTTCGTAAAATGCATGAGTTATAAAATGTAAGAAGGTTTCTGTATTAGTATTTGTTTTCAGAAATATTTTGACTACCGGGTTTTAATGTCCATCAATGAGTTCTTGAACATTTTGTAGTGAGTTAAACTAACTTTCGTTCCACAGCTTGTGATGCGCCTTTGTTTTTTCTTTTAGAATAAATTTTACAAACGTTTTGGTGTCTTAAACCCGAATCTTTTCACACTTGTTCGTCCACTTTTGAGTGGAGAGGTTGGGGGGGGGGGGGGGGGGGAGGAGGACGCCATGTAGTATTCCTATTTATACATCGTCTTACTTATGTTTCTTATATGAGCTGTTTGGAATTGAGGGAACCTAATCATCCATTTTTTTTTAATTTTACCATATGGGACTGTTTTAAAGAAAGTGGAAGATTTTGCCCAATACTCTATGAACTAGTTGATAAGTTACACATGACAATTATTGGCACTCTAGGAGCATTTCGTAATTTGCTATTCGTTCAAATGATGAGGCTGAAACATATAATCAGTTAAATAGTTATTTTTTAAAGAACTACAAATTATATGCGCCTCTTGCAATACTATTTCTATAAAAACTCTTTGTGAATTTGAAAAAAAAAAAAAAAAAAAAAAAACACTCATTGTAGGACATTACCCAAAATTAATCTATTTGCT
Organism: Neoaliturus tenellus; assembly: GCA_030545055.2. Classification (NCBI taxonomy): domain Eukaryota; kingdom Metazoa; phylum Arthropoda; class Insecta; order Hemiptera; family Cicadellidae; genus Neoaliturus; species Neoaliturus tenellus. The sequence continues at coordinate 5,432,064 of CM061537.1, forward strand.
ATAAAAACCATCCGAAACAGAAATGCGTTGATACTAATTGATAAATGTTATTAAAAAATTATAAATATAATTAAAATGAACTAACAATAGCAGTGTCAAATTTCACAAAAAAATGTTTTGACTGTTTTTTTTATTTTAAAAATTCTTGTACTGTTTTCATTTAATCATTGTAAAACATGTTAATCAGTAGAGTTTTTACTTAAATAATAAAACAAATAAAGCTGTATATTTTTACAAATTTATTTTGTATACCGTTAAACAGGTTGTTCAACTTAAATCGTCACTTGAAGTTTTTCTAACAGCCGATTGGTTGATCGATCGAGTCGGCAAGTTGGTAAACCGATTACCTTCCACGGAAGAGTTCCAACTCTTGTTTTGATCAAGATGGGTAATCTACTTATCTGACTTATTTGGTCTACAGAACCATAAACTCATAATTTACCTTTTTGTCTATTTTAACATCTATATATTAACGGGCAAGCATGTTTCGTTTCCTCCTTTTATCTCAGCTCATGTGCATCATAGGAGAAATCCGCGCATACCGATAGAAATGTATAGTTCTGTAGATGAACAGAATCCCATTCTAATTTACATCGGACTCCAAGGCTACGTCCAACAGGATTTCAAAGTTCCAATGTTAATCTTATGGAGGAAGGAGAATTGATTCAATCATTAGACAGCTGTTGTAAAAACAACTGCTAGAAAAGCAGGAAGAACAGATTTTTTTGTTATAAAATGGTTTTAGACTTCTTGGATCCAGACAGATCTACTGAAATTTTGGTCGAATTTCGATCAGGACGTGATCTCTAGTCAAAATAAATCTGCATACCTCAACAGAAGAAAAACCCCTCAGCTGGTAATTAATGACTATATTACACATAATCTTTTAATCTATGGCCCTGAAATAAACTGGATTTTTTGGTTCCAAATATATTTGACATTGATTTGAACCAAGTTTGTATTGAGGGTTTAACATTTTCTAAGTTGCCGTCCATCATGACGAAGTATTTAAAAAGAATGTTAGTTTAACGTATGTTTTATAGTTTGAGATAGATTAAGAATTACTGAACAGAAAGTAGCAATCGTAACAGGTGATTTGATAGTTTTGTGCTGACTGTCGTGATTAAAAATTAATTTTCATCACTCCGTACACGAAAGTGACATCTTGCCGTACAGCTGAGACCTTGGAAAGTACTCATTTCCCAAACTGTCACCGTCAGCTGATTTTACTGACCTGTACGGAAAGTAATGTTTGTAAACATTACTTTCCGTCCAAGGTAAACAAACTTTTCCGTACAGCAACAACAAGCTGGGTTAAAAACAAATTAAATTTTGAATTCCAGCTTTGTTTTCTTTGTCCAATGGCGAAGAATTTACAAAAATAATCCTAATTTAAAACTTCCACATTTATTAATAATTGCGTCGTGATGAAAAATATCGTTCACAACTCGTCCGGAAAGGCCATTTCCAGGCTCGATAGTGTTTTCCACCCTTGGCTTCGCCTCGCGAGTAAAACACTATCTCGCCCAGAAATGGGTCACTTTCCGGATTACTGGTAAAATATACTATTTTTGTACCCAGATTTCTGAGCCAAAGTAAAGCTATAAAAGTAAAGTAAAGTTATAAGCACGTGAAAATAAATAAGGCAATAGATATGTAAACATAAAGTGACTTTCCAATGGAAAATATAAAAAAATTACTCCCAACTTTAGTAAGCTTCACGAAAATATCACCTCAAGTTTGCTTTTAATATGACAACAATAGGTAGTTAAAAAAAAAACAGTTTTTTCTTACTTAAATTAACAAAGTTTCATGGATTTAAACAAACTATTGATAATACAGTTTCTCAAATCAGTTTTTTTTGCATAGAATTATTTCAAATTGTGTAAACGGAATGACCCATAAAAGATATGGAGGTTTCTTTTTTACATTTACAAACGTTGACTGTAATGTTCGGACAAATTGTAGTTTTACGTTTTTATAGAACGGTTTATTGGATTAATAATGCTCTCAGAAGGGAGAGAAAGTCTGGGAAGTATATGAGAATATTCTTCTTTCAAGGAAAAGGAGGTTTGTAATAATTCATAATATGCCAAGCAGTATATCGCTGCCACCCTTTTATTAATGTGAACAAATGTAACAAAATTCACTACGTTTACTCTTGTGTTGTTGTGTGTTTAACATATTAATTTCACATATAAAAAAGCGTATTCGCTTTAAAAATTTATAATTTTTGGGTACTTTTTTTATTTTAAATACTTATTAGAGCCTACAATATTTCATTATGCCCTTATTTAAATGTACTAAAAGAATTTGTTTGTAACGCCTAACATAATTTGTTTTACTTCTGGCTTTGATTTTTAAAATGTGTTTGGTTTTTTAGCTATCTCACAATATTTAACTGAAAAAAATAATAATCATATTAATGTGTCAATTCCAAGCTACAGTTGGTGAAATTTGATTTAATCATACATACCAAAGAACAACGCCATTTTAAGGTTAAAAATATGAAAAATATTTTTTTGTTTTATTTTGAAATCGTATTATACTAATTAAGGCTTTATATTTGATGATCATATCAACCTATGCAAGATTTTCGAGACTTCCTCAATGAACCATCTTCCCGATGAGTGAATTGTCAAACATTAGCCTCAAACAATAGTGTTTATGCAAAAAAAAAAAACTTTTTTTGACTTGGTAAATAAAAAAATGATTTGTCTATTCCGGGACTTTTACGACACCTGGTGTATATTTCCATAATTAATTAAACCATCTGAATAGGTATACATAAAATATTATGTCATATAATACTAATATGCATTAGTATTATATTACCTATAGTTTTTTGATACTAATTCATACACTATATTTCAAAAACGTATTACAAACTATGATTTAGTTTTGGATATTTGGTTTTTAGCAAATATGTGAAACTAGCTTGTTGTCTATCCATATAAAATTATCTACAAAGCATAAAAAAATATAAAAATTTAATTAGGGCTATAACCGACAAAATCGTAATCTCTGTGAATCGATGATCTTGCTATCCTATTAATCGTATTCGAGAGACAACATGCTATATGTATATAACAAACATTTTCAATAATTTATGTAGAAAACAAAAGCAGCAATTCTGAAAAGAGGAAATTGAGTCACGAAGCGAATTGTCTGCTGAAATTGACAACGTTGCTGGATAGCCTACGGTTTCTTGAAGTAAGATGTTATACATTTAAAAACTTAAAAATACTATTAACATACTATATTGTTTCATACAATAACATTCATTGCACAGTAAATTGGTAATTATTAGTTGACTGTTACAAAAATGTAATCACAAGCGAATTTCCTCATGGGGAATACTCTATTACGGCAGACTGTCCATTGTACGACCTGGGCCTGGGACCATGTTATTTTTTTTATTTTAAGCCACTAGACGTCCAAAACACCGTTCGTTCAAATTCATATATCTACAGGGTGTCCAGCTTCCACCTTTACAAACTTTTCCAGGTTATTAAGCATGCCAAAACAAACAGAAAAATCATATAAACATATGTCCGGAAATGCTTCGTTAAGCCGCTAGCCGCCATTTTGTTTTTTACACTTAAGAATTTTTCTTTCCGTAACGGATTGTTGTATGAAGTTCATATTTGGCATGTATCTTAATCACACCAATGCTCATTTTTAGAAAAAATATTATTTTTTTCCGATGTATATTTTCAAAATGGCGGCCATTTTAAGTTTTTAAACTCAAATATCTAAAAAAACGTAAATTTTATAAAAATTTTACTGGGCAGAAAAAAGTTGACAAATTAAATTATCTAAACAGTGATACCAAGTTTGTAAGGATTCGGCAACAAATAACGGAGTTATGGTGGTTTTTCTGTAGAAAAACACTGATTTTGCACTATGATTAATGCCAATTTAGGTTATTTTAAGAGAAAAATCTCAATAACTCCGTTATTTGTTGTCGGATCCTTATAAACTTGGTATCAATGTTTAGATAATTTAATTTGTCAACTTTTTGTGTCTAGAAAAATTTTTATAAAATTTACGGTTTTTAAGATATTTGAGTTTAAAAATTTAAAATGGCCGCCATTATGAAAATATTGATCGGAAAAAATACTATTTTTTCTAAAAATGAGCATTGGTGTGATTAAGGTACATGCCAAATATGAGTAGTGTCAAATTGTTGGTGCTGGCTCAGTTCAAGGTCACCTGAGGGATGACGTCATCGAGGTCAATGACCTCACCGATGACGTCATCGATGACGTCATCGATTGCGTCATCGATGACGTCATCACCAATGACGTCATTTCTATGACGTCACACCCATGACGTCACAGAAATGACGTGCCGATGACGTCATCACCCCTTACGTCATCAAAATGACGTCACCGACGCCACTGAGGTCAAGGTCACGCCGAAACTTAAAATTTTTTGGCACTTTTGCCGTTTCTCGCACTACGCTCCGAGTTTCAGTCAGAGTCCCCGTGACCTTGACCACTTGGAGCGAATTTTCGACGAGAAACGGCAAAAGTGCCAAGTTAAACTCGAGTTTCTGACATGACCCTGCCTAAATGGGCAATCGGTTATCCCTCAGGTGACCTTGAACCAGCACAACACCAACAATTTGACATTACTGTGACCTTGAAAACCTAACAACGGAGCGCCGACACCGATGCGCACCCCACGACAGCCACCGAGTGACTGACTGTCAGGCTCTGTGTACTCTAGGTATATGGGGAAGTGGAGGGGGAAATCTCAAGGTCATCCAAATGGAGTTTTAAAAAAGTTGAAGAGTAGAAAGACTACTCTTGTGCTTCCTGGGCGACCTCATCAATTTCCAACGGATCTGTAAACCAATCCGATCTGTAGCGGCAGGAGTCTAGAAAACAGGTGCACCACCCATCAGGTTGTCCGTAGCACTTCCGACAATTGGTAAGATTGGAGAAGTGAAATTTAATACACCGCTGCGGACAACAAGTATAAAAGTATTTGGATTTGTAGATTTTGAAAGTTTGTAGTACCGGTGGTGGCAGCTGTTGGTTCTTGCATCTACACCTGCAACATCCGAAGCATTCACATTGCCGGCAGGCCAGCCCATCCACTTGCCACTTTGGTAAGAGGAAACACTTATCCTCACAGCAATAGGTTGTCCCCGTCTCTTCCTCCCAACGCTTCTTTGCACAATATGTGACGCCTTGTATCTCCAAACACCTATGCTCGCAACATGAGATGCGCTTACTTTCCATAGTTGATGTTGCTTTGACGAGGGAGCACGATGAAGTGATGCTGTGGTCAGTGGGAATGGGGTTTATATAAACTAAGGTGAGTGGAGGGGGAAAGGTCAAGGTCATCCAAATGGAGTTTTAAAAAAAGAAAAGAGTAGAAAGACTACTCTTGTGTATCTATAGCGATTTCATTGATAGTGAGTGCTTCTGTATGCCAAGTTGATCTGTACTGACAGGCTCCTAAATAATGTTTGCAAAAACCTGCAAAATGATTGTTGCACAATTTGCAGCCAGTTAGCTGTTTTAATGTGAATTCAATGCAACGTTCAGGGCAACAAGTGTACTTATGCCCTCTCATCTGGTACACATGGAATGTCTTCAACTCCGGTTTCAGCTTCTTCCAAGACTTGCACTTACACATGCATTGACCAAAAGCTTCACATTTTCTACACGCCAGGCCATCCGCAACATCAATGTCATTCGGCCATGAAAAACATTTCCGTTCGCAACAGTAGTTGAGTTGACTCTCCATGTTGCTGTGGTGAAGGTGCGCGATGAAATGATGCTGCAGTCATTGAGAGTGCACCTTAAATAAACTCAGTAGAGGGGGAAAGGTCAAGGCCATCCAAACGGAGTTTTAAAAAAGATAACTAGTCGTCCTCCTCCTCCTCCTCATCCGTTGTACTTAGAGAGCTGTCAGACGAAGAGCCCCGTGCAGGTGCTCCCCAGATGAAAAACAAATCAATTTTAAAACGAAGACCAGGATCTTGCATCATCAATTCCTTTAATTTGTCACATACTAAGTCGACCTTGTGTAAGGTGTCAACAACAAGCTTCCAATTCGTTGGTTCAATATAACTTGTAGTAGAGTCTGCCTCGCTGATAACCACATCCTCCGGCCGTATTGGAGTGTAAAGATGTGTAAAGTTCTTTGGCTGTAGCTGAGGTTCGGGCTGGCTGGAAGTGGAAGGTTGAGTGTGGACCCCTGTCGCATCGAAATCCATAGTCATTCTACATTCAATGTTGGGGTTTTCGTTTAATACATACACCAATTTCTCATGCAACATATCCACTTCTGCCGAGTCTTGCAGATGAACATTCCAGGAAAATGGCCATTCTTCATCCGTAGTGGAGTCAACTCGAGAAAGAGTGCTGTCCGCCATGATAGCTAAGCAAGGAATGATGTGAGCTACAGACTGTGGTAACAGTATTGAAAAGTAGAGGGGGTAAACCAAAAGTACGTGGAGGGGGTATTTTCAAGGTCATTTAATTTGGGTTTTAAAAAAAAGGAAATAGTGGAGGGGGAATTCTCAAGGTCATCCAATTTAGGTTTTAAAAAAAAAGGAATGAAGCTTACTCCTCTTCAGCCTCGTTGTCCCCTGCATCTTCATCAGCCTCATCTTCATCGACGTCAGACTCGCCGTAAGGATAGATCGGGGACATGGGCGAATATTGTGGAGATTGTTGACCGTTGTTGTCGTCCCCTTGCATTCTAACTTGGGACCAATCATAATTTAAATTCATTTGTATTATGATCCCAGGGTTGTCCCGCAGTATTTCCTTCATACGTTCGCAAATTGACTCCAAATAGTGTACACTATCGATCGACAGTGTCCAACCCGTACTTGTACCGACATCAGTAGTGGAGTCAGCTTGGCTGATGGTGTTGTTGTCTGCCATGGTTGCTTGTCGGACAAGGAATGACGGTTGATGTGATGCTCATGCAGGAACATGGTGAAGTGGTGGGGGGTGTGGTGGAGTAGTGGGGGAATTTTCAAGGTCATCCAAACGGAGTTTTAAAAAAAAGGAAAACTTACAAAGTAACATTGAAACTTTCCAATTGATGGTGGCGAGCGTTTTCTTCTGCAACCTTGCCGACACATGTGACTATGCCGTACAGTATGAAAAGTACAACCATAATAAGGCCGAACAATAAAAGATAGCCGTTGACTATCATGATATTTTCTGAGTGGATCTGTTTTCTTCTTATCGCCCTCTCCTGCATCCTCTTCTCCAACTCGTGGACGAAGTCACAACATGCGTGAGGACATCTTTCACCTGTTGGTAGGTTTGCCATTGTTGATGTTGTCGGTGTGACTGTTGAAGATGGAATGAGGTTTCCAATTCCGATGTGCCATGTACACCAATAGTCAAGTGGTGGGGGTAACAAAGCAGTGGAGGGGGAAGTTTCAAGGTCATCCAAATTGTGTTTTAAAAAAACCTATCTTGTTACTGAGCTTATATGTCAGTAACAAGATAGGTGTTTTTGCTCTTTTACTTCTTTAATATAATGAAAAAATATACATATTCTACAATGGTTAGGACAAGAAATACAACTGCTAGTCAGCTGAAGTAGTCCAAGTTGTCTGGCTCGGTCTTCATGGACGCTGGTGAGGAAGCCGTCGAGGAGTGTCCAGGCTCTTCCTTTGACTGCCGGGTGTTCCGTATATTGCAAGCGTAAACCTGCACGTTTATACGGTAGCCTCGTGCCACCATCAACTGCAACTCCTTGTACAAGTCGTTTAGCTCCTGCTGAGTTTTGATGCTCACCTCCTCGTAACTTGCGCAACTAACGTTCAGAGACATCTTGATGTTGCTAGGTTGGCTGCTGGAGTAGAAATGAAGCCGAGGCACAGCGCTTGGAGGTACATGAAAAAGTGGTGGGGGTAATAGTGGTGGGGGTATAGAAAATCCAATTAAACAGTTCTAAACTTTTTCCATCGATACAATGGAATGGAACAAATAGCGCAGGTGTCCTTGTAATTTTCAAATCGAAACAGTGGCGCTAGAAATCCGAATTGTTTTATACCACCATCCTGTACGAATCGCCGAAGGTCTCTGACGGCGGCCTCGCCACAAGGCCTACAAAACTTTTCCCCATCGTGGAACTTATACCAGGAGTATTCCGAATACCCTGTATTTTCCCTCCTGTAGCGTTTGACATCTTCTTTTATTGTTAGTGGGATGTTGTCTTGTAAACATGTTGGGAACAAGTCCTTGTGAGTTATAACTCGTTGTATGCAAAGCTCGTACAAGGTGCTCATCGTTTGCTAGTTGGCAACAGACTGACCGTTTTTCGCATCCAAGCAGGTTTGAATCCTAGTGCAGTAGTGGGGGTAATTACAGTAGTGGGGGTAATTGTGAAATGCAAAGGTCAAAGGTCAAGGTCACCCGCGAAGTTTAAAAAAAATGCAACATATCAATACGTGAAGTCTGTCACATATTGATATGTTGCATTTTTTGTTTTTTTTTATTTTTTTTTTTGTCTTTTATGATTCGTTTATTTATAAAACATTACAACAACAACATATGTACAACATTAAAACTTAAATCTAACACTGCTGCTTGTCAGCGATGTGGATGGTCAACTCTGTAGAATTGCTACCCGTGCAGCCGTGGGACACCAGGTATAGACACCCGGGTTGAATAGAGCGAAGATCCTCGTTTTGTAGAAGATGGACGAATCTCTTGGGCAGGTACACCTGGAACTTTGGTTCATCCCCCGGAGTAAACGGTGCCTCGCTGAGACTGCAGCAGATGGCCTCCCCAACTGTAGTCTCCATCTTCTTCATAGCATGGATTATGTAGTGCTTCTCGTCTTTTAGTTCCGAGCACTTCTTTACAGGTAATATTGTTGACTTGGAGTGAGCATTGAACTGCTCGACCAAAGTCTGAAGGAACTGGTGAGATGCCATGGTCAGGTTACAGATCGTCTTCTTGCTCGGAGATGTTGTCGTCTCGGAATCTCGAGTAATACTCATGCCAGGTCCCTGTCTGCTCCCCACTTATATACTCTCCGTTACCCCCACCACTCCCCAATTCCCCACTTTGAAGGTAAGAGGCGAGTTTATAGGCATTTTTCAAAGCGCAATGTCTATCTTTATCATGTTCTGGGCTTTTTGTACAAATACATATGGTTTCCAGCATGTATTGATAATTCTTATCCAATTCCACATCATTAACCGGAACATGAGTAAATCCTTCGATCCATCTTTTCTTTTCCAGCCCCTTTGTGTAAATATTGGTAAACTTGTCTGAAAAGTGATGCATAATGTGATACAAGTCCGTGTAACTTGTAAAACCATCATACCAATCGATATGATGGAAGTGTTTTGAAATCCATCTGTTGGTAGTAGCGGCTTTACTAGTTAAAGACGAATAAGAACATGGTGGTTTAAATAAAAACGAATAAGGAACACTTGTATTCATGTCCAAAAACACAAGTTCTTTTATAATGAATCTATCATCATTACCACGAAACGCTTGAAACTCAATAATACCAGGCTTGGACTTTACTTGTTGTTCTTCTCCCTTGTCCATTTTGAAGGTCACACGTCTGCTCATTACGAAGTCAGGAGGTCAACTGATTTCCACACCACGGTAGGTACTACTTTTATACCAGGCCGTACAGTTGTTGGCGCGTTGGTGTATATTTAACGTGGGCACCGTCCCCAATAGGCCTAACCCCACAAAATGTTGGTTATTGTTTTAAAAACTAACCATTGTCATTTAAGTTTCCATCTTTATATTTTCCTTATTTTCATTTTCATCACTAACACTTGATTCTTCTCCTCCATCTTCCTCTTCTTCCTGTTTTACTGATTTCTTATGTAGTTGAGCGTACTTTTCCAATTGTCTCCACATCTGTACTTCATGAGGAACTCTATTAAATATAGAAGTATCCACAGGTCCGTATAATATAGGTGCGTCCGGTTGTTTGTCCAAAGTGTCTTCCAGATAATCTTTAATAATCGAACTTGAAAACACCAGTTGTCTCAAGTATCTTGTTATAGGTTCAGTAGCACAAGTTAAAATGAAAAACTCCTCTCGATTAAGTTGAATTTTGTTATCATGTCTTGTTGTGTCTCTAAACCGTAGCTGATGATCACCACGTTGTTTAATGATATCAATTTCCACATTTGAATCTAAAAGTCCTACTCTTGTCTTTCTTCCAAACATGTTACTACTTAAATAGCATTCTAGTAGATGCAAATGTTTCATAAACGATTCCCAAGCACTGTCCGTAAACAAAATCATTTTGGCTCCATGAGTTAAAATTACAGTAGGGGAATAATCTGTAGATTTCATAACACCGATTAAAACACTTTTATCCAAACTGGAAGAGATTGGGTAAAATATTCGCAAAAATACCTCACTCAATATGTTTGGAGAAATATTATCTTCAATATCCCTTTTTCTCTTTTGTATAGTCTTTCTTCTTTTACCTTTTTCTTCAACATTATTACTGGCGTGAAGTTGTCCGCAAACGTTTTGTTCACCTCCTTCCTGGTGACCTTGAGGATCTAAAAACTCAGATATCTCCTTCTCAATATCTACCACATTTTCAGGTGTACCACTAGGAGAAGCCATATTGAATACGATGCTACCCATACAACAGTAGGCAACAAACTGATGAGGAGCGGTCTGTACGCTCTGCTTTTATACTCGCGGAATGAAACAAAACCGGTTCTTACAATACATTTTTAACAATTCCAGTTAAAGGTGTGTATGTTACGATTTTATCATGTAGAATTAAACAGTATGCAGTTGTATTAGCCGGTATAGCATCGTTGAATTCCATTTCTATTTTTATATCCACACTTGAAGACTTTACTGATTCATTTTGTTTAGAACAATCGATTACAACTATTGGGTAGGCATCGAAATATTTGTCAGGTGGTAATAAAGGTGTATTTGTTTTACCGTAATATGAACTTTGGAATCTCGCGTACATATCGTACAATATACTGTATTTCTTCTTAGTGAATGACACATTTAAATTGTCGTATGGAAAGAATTGTGAATTTAAATAAACTTTAATATTTTTCAAGTCACAATGATCAAATTGTCCTGCATGTTTAGTAATGGAGTCTCTTCTACCTGTTTGTAAACCAAATATAATATACCTGGCTCGTTCTACATAATTCGATGTTTTAACAGTCCAAGTGTGTCGATCCGTAGTAGGTAAACTGGGATGCTCATGAAATTCCCAACTTCTAAATGGAATAACAATATCACGATCGGCTTTTAATTTTCTTAAAAGTAGCATTCTATGCTCGTCAGCCAATTTAACATGTGGAACTCTCCATACAATTTTGTCTAATTTTAATTTCCATTCTAAAGTCGCATCTGTAGTAGCATCTGCAGCTTTAATAATGTCTTTATCGTTAGAAGATCTCAACAAAACTAATTCTTGTTTAACGTTTAATATTATTTTCCTATAATCTTCAGCAAAACCAAGCAGCAAACGTAATGGAATATGAAAATCAAAATATCCATTTGGATTTGGAGTGATCGTGTCAATTGTAGGTAATACCCATCCGGCAGGTTTAAGTAAATTGGTTTCATTGGGTGTTATAGATGTTAATCCTTTTAAAGTTGTCGTAATACCTACTTTTTTAGTGGAATCAACTGTTACACCTGATATTTCATATCTAATTTCATCAAATAGGAAAGCCATAGGATTATTTATAAATGGAACTGTTGTACCAACAGTAGTACCGTCCTTTTTAGTAACTTGTCCTTCAATATACAAGTAACTTTCACATGGTAGTGTGTAAATGTCTTGATTTTGTATGGGAATACGAATTTCATCGTTATTGTTTAATTTCGATGAAGTGTAAGGGTTGTGGGTGTGATATTCTTTTTCCCATAGGGTTTCGTCGAATGTTGGACCCTGCGCTATATCCAGTATATCCATACTCGGTTAATTTTAATCCAATTCTCTCTAAGAAACGAATGTTCTCGCGTGTTAACTCCTCCACAGCTGAAGAGCTACTAATGCGGTTTCCCGTAGGTTGTTCGCTTTTAAATGTTAAACCCATGGTTTTGTATTAAAGTGTCGATTTTAAATGTAATCTAATCGTAATAGGCTCTTCTCTGAAGTCTACCAAGTTACCGTCTTGATCCAATACGCTCAACACGATGTCTGAAATGAAAGTGGTGTTCAACGGTAGATATACCAGGTTTTGTGGCTTTTCAACAATTTTAAATCCAGGTGGTACACTTGGGTAAAAAGTATGTATGATGTGGGTGTTAGCCCCATCCCTGTAAGCACCTTGTATAATGTTACAAGTTATGTCTATACTATTAACTTTTAATATTGTTACTGTTTTCTTACCGGAATGTGTTACATCTGGTTCTAAAACAGGCTCATCGTTGGAAAATCCTAATGAATCACCAATTGAGTTTGGTTGAGTGAAATCTATATAATATTTGGAAGTAATTTCAGCTTTCATCGTATTATTATTACCTTTTAATGTTATATTGTCTTTTCCCATTTTAGTTTGCAAAAATTCATTTATATGATCAATTTCATAAGAACCTGTGGGTAACCTGCACTCTTGTAAGTCTGTAAATTTTCCACTGGCATCCTTTCCCTTATAATAATGCAATACGTTATTTTTACCTTCCGTAACATTGGGGATAGAGTTGTAAGTTGTAAAATCCAATAGTGCCGCCTCCCAAAACCTTCCTTTTTGCAAGCGTAACGCTGGAAAAAGGATACTTCGTAAAGTGGACGATTTTCCTGTTAATGATACCGTATAGGAAGACATCTCAATAGTGACTGATACTTTTAGCTAGAAATTCCAAACATAAATGGCCGCATATTGAAGTATTATCAGGTTGTTCTCTTTTATAGTTATAATATATGTTTTTAGCAGATTTAAAGTAATTTTGAAGTTCTTTTGGTGGTGGCAAATTACCGAAACTATCAAAATAATATACATTGTTATTTAGTTTCTTATAACAAACCCAATGGGTGCCAGGCCCTTCAGTATTATCCAAATTTACAATTCCAGTCTCATTTTGCCACATTTTCTTTGGTAAACTGTCTTTCATAAACACACCGCGGAAAAATGGTATTTTTAAACAGGAAATATATTTAAATAATTCAATATTGGTTAATGCTTTATGTGGTATGACCAATTGATTTCTTTCATTTAATATGCACGATAAGGTCTTAGGTAAAGACCTGCCCCGTTTTTTACCATTGACCACACGGTGGGCTTCTTCCTGCCTTTTCTTGTAGATCGTCGTCTTCTTTTTATATTTCCTCCATGTTTTCTTGTGGTTGACCTCCTTTTTACTCTCCTTCTCCTCCTTCTTCCACCTCCTACTGCTGTTTTAGCCTTCATACCTGCTGTTACTGCTAAAGCTGCTGCTTTTTCTGCTATGCTAGCGTCACTTGATTTTACTCGTTGCCAAGCTATGTCCGCAAGCTTTTTGTCAGCTATTGATCTATTTTTTGAATCGGCAAACGTGGAATATGCGATATCGTGTTCTTTACAAGCCTGATCTAACTTATTTATGCCAGGATCGCCTCTTTCCAGTCGTTTTTTCAATTTAGTTCCTGGTCCGCAATACTGATAACCTCCCGGTATATGAAATTCGTATGGTAATGCGTCTATTGCTCTATTTACTATGGATCCTACTGGAATTCGTTTTAAAGCTTTACTTAACAGAGAAACCGCTGTGGACGTGATCCCACCTCCTCTCCTTACAGTGTCTCTATATGGACTGATGTACTGGAACGTCATTATTGTCCTTTTATAATCGCAATGTACAACTTATGTGTTACCTCTATGACAAGTTGGACATAAATGAAGTCGTTTATTGTGTTCTTTTATTAAATATCAAAATCACCCCAATCCGATGATCTAAACTTTTTTGTACGAGGGTTGATAAAATAGTTTTGAACAATTTCCCGTTTAATCCAAGTACCTCTCTCAGATTCCAACAAAGGAGTACGACCTGAATGAATACCAATAAGATTGTATACATCAAATAATGCATTTCCTAAAACTTTTACAAGAAAATTAACAGTGACAGCATTATCCACATGTTCAGGGTCTTTAAGGTCTGTTATACGTTTATTATTACAAGTATACACTTTGCTATCCATTTGTGATAATGTGATAGCCTGTCCTACAGTTGCAGCATCATTTGCTTCTCTTCCTTGCGCCATGTTTGTTAATTTTTTATTACTACATATAAAAAACGCATAGTAATTATTTGGATCTAGATGTACTGTTTGTCCTAAGGCAGCCGCGTCTCTATCTGCATGACCCCATGACACATTTGATAACCTTCCATGCCTGCAATCCCAATAAGCGTTTTTGTATGTCAATAAACGAAATTTTTCATTACCTTGAATAAAGTCATCCCTTGCTTTGATAATACTTCATCTCGTTTTGCAAATCCAGTTGTTTCTTGTTTTAAAGTCTCTTTCATTTGACCCACTGTTGCACCATCAGATGGTGCTGAACCATCTTTTACATTCGCCAAACAATTGCCAAGACAATCGATAACTCCCACATCACGTATGACACAATGATCTTTTATATATTTGAGATTTACAGCATCATTTTCATTTTTTGGATAACCTATATCGTTAATAACAAATTTATAAAAAGAAAATCCATCTTTTGTCTTTTCAGGTATCAAAGAATGTAAATAGCGTCTATTTACGCTGTCTTTTGCATCTTTAGGGTCATCTACGTTGGATATACGTTTATTGTTGGCACTATACGTTTTCCCATTGAATTTTAACGTATTTTTTAATTCAGATGACAAATAACCTTTGTTTATCGCATCACCGTTTTGATTTGGTTTACCAACGTTGATAATTCTATGATCTTCTGCGTCATATGTGTTATTTTGTAGTTTTAATGTTGGCGATATCTTTTCCTTTAATATTTTTAGATTTATTGCATCGTTTTCATCCGTAGGATCTTTTATGTTTTTTAACCTTTTATTACTCATATCATAATCTCCATCAGGTGTTTGTGGTAAACCAGCACTTCTTTTTAAACTATTGGCATAATATAACCCATCCGAGGAGTAACGTCCGAACTTGTCGACACTCATGGTGCAACTGAATAGTATTCTAGGGAGTAACGCATTTTTATGAGATTACCCCACGGTTTCGGAGTTCATCCACTAAAGCCACCCATTCGTTTTCCAATCCAGTATGACCCGCTTCTTTAGCTTCATGTATTAGTTTCATTCTATCCACCAATTTATTGATATTATTGTAATAAATCACATTTGTGTTATATAGTTTCTTCATTAAACCTGTACCCGTAACGGACTTACTTCTTTTTCTTCGTTCCTGAGCACTTACATCCAAAGTGGATGCCATAAATCTTCGTTTTACAGGTTTTCTTTGTGTTAACGGCATTGTTTGTCTTCTAGTTGGTATTAACTTGGATACAAATTCTTTATATTTTAAAGACTTAGATCTAAAAGGAGGCTGGTCAGGTAAATACTTTCTCCTATATGCATTTGTCTGTTCCAAAATATTTTTATATGCTTCCATGTCTTTTTCTTTCACTACCGATACTGAAGGCTTATTTTCAAATAATAATTCAAATAATCCTTTTGTGCCCTTATACCTTTGATCACCAATGACAATATTATCATGTTCGTCAACGTTTAACGGGCTATTACCTATCATTAAACCGTCTTCTGTTAATCTCGCTCCATAACTATGGTAATTCTTATTAGGAATTGTTCCGAGTAACATTTTTACCATGTATTTCCTTCCTAAAGGTCCTTTGTTATGAATGTTTTCACCCAATAAGCTTATGTTTGACGGACCTTCCCTTGTCTCTTCTTCTTTTTCCTCTTCACTAGCAGTTGATACAACTTCATGTCCTCTTTTGGCTTTTACTTCATATAAATCTTTTATTCCACTATAGTCCGGTGATTCTAGCTCTCTTTCGGGTTCTCCACCGGTAAAACCACTATACGTAGAGGATTCCAGGTCTTCATCACTAAAATCTTCTGATTTTACATTTTCTCTTTCAAACTTCGTAATAGGTGCAATCGCATCTCCTTCCAATACAGGTTTAGCAAATTTTTTGTTTAATTGTTTCAAGGGTTCAGTAATAGGTTTAAAAGTAGATTCAAGGAATTTCTCCCTCTCGCTAATACCTAGTTTCAATGCTCTGTTTTTAGCCCGAATAGAATCACTAAGTGATTTTATTTCTTTTACTAATTTTTCTTGGTTAACCATGTTTGTAGCAAGACGTGTTGTACAACAATGAATGTGTTATACCACGTTTAATGTATTAATATAAATTTATCAAATCCTATCCTGTATCGACCATTGTTTAGCGGTTGTTCCTTCATAATTGTTAGGAACCCATACTTTTCAGCCCAAGCCTTTCCACACAACTCTTTAAATCGTTCAAATGTCATATCCGCATTTACATGATCAAAATATATATGTTTTAGGTTGGTTTCGTCCTGTTTAAATACAATTAACATGTTTGCATTGTCTCTAATGAGTTGTTTAGGTATTTTGCTGTAAGTTTGGCCAATATAAATGCTATCTATGTTGTTATGTCGACCCATAGCGAAGTAATTCCTTATTGTGTTTTGGTTTTCACAAGATACATCGTCGAATATAAACACGGAGAATGGTTTAGCTTCTTGTGGCTGCATGACACTCTCGCTTGCATTAAACTTTAAATATTTAACTTCAGGCACATTAGTCAGTATTTTTTCCAATAATTGATACTTTGGTTGTTGTAGTGATTTTGAAAATACATATAGATTGTTAAATCGTAATCCTTTAGGGTTTGTAATCAAATTGAATACTACATTAGTTTTTCCACAGTTGGAAGGTCCGGTAACCAGACAACGAACGGTGTTTGGTAACAACTTGCCATGCTTCCCACTATTGAATTCTGAATTATCCACTGTGAGTTCATCTATATTATTAATAGTAAAACTCTCTTTTTGTGGTACTATCTCCATCCTTTGTAATGGTTCAACCTAAAATGATTCTCTATCGTTATATCAAATCCTTTTTAGGTATCCAAGAATCTTCCGTCTTATTAAATCCTAACCATCGTACTTTGACCTTATCTTTTTTCCGTTGCAACACCTTTTCAACTAAATATACATCGCCTACTGTTGATTTTAACATTTCATGTCCATAAAACCCTCCTTCAAGCAATTGTCCTTTATTATCTTTTAAAATATATGTCTCAGGTACTGTAGGTTGTACTTTGAATACAGTAAAAACCTCATTGGTCCAATTTGGCAGGTATCTTTTACTGAATACACCTTTATATTTACTTATTCGCACTTTATCACCCACATTAAATTTTTTAGGCTTTAGTTTTTCAACTTTTGGTTTAGTATTCGTTTTTATACGTTTTAATACAAGGTTTTCATTTTTACTAGTTACTTGGTTTGGTTTCATCCCGATAGTCCTATGAAATTTGTTATTGTAATCGTTTATAAGTTTTGGTAACATATCAATCCATATGTGCGATCCTCTGTTGGAAAACATTTTATACATTGCACTTTTTAAAGTTCTGTTGAATCTTTCGATTATTGTGGCTTTTACTTCTGAATTGGTTGAATAATGGTTTATATTGTGTTTTTTCATTAAATTTGCAAATTCCTTATTGAAATATTCTTTTCCATCATCTGTTTGTAAATGTTTAATAGTATGTTTGTCTCTTTGTATAGCTGTTTCCATTGCTTTTGTAACACTTTTGCCACTTTTATCTTTTAGTGGTAAAGCATCTGCCATTTTTGAAAAACAGTTAATAACAGTCAATATGTATTTATATCCTTTATTTTGTTTGCTATAAGGAATCATTTCGATTAAATCCGCTTGATATAAATCATTAATTCCTTTTATCACCGTATTTCTTCGTGGAAACTTTCTTCTTGCAGGTTTATGAAGTTCGTTGACAATTTGTTGCTTTAAGTCCTTCATATTGCAGGTTTCAATGTTTGTTGTATCACATGTATAATCACAATGAATGTTGTTTTAAATATTCACATCATTTATATGGGTCAAGGTCATCCAAACTTGTGTAAAAAAATGGGGAACACGGCGTTGGACTTGCCGTGTTCCCCATTTTTTTACGGAAGGAGAAAGGAATAAGGTCGTAGTTGTAGAAGGACGAAGAATAGGTTACTAGTTGATAGGGTTTAGAGAGTAGTGGCCAAAAGGAAGAGTGTGGATTTTGTCGGGCATAATGTATCTTTTATCATCCCGAGCTGACAACGCTTTTTTAATTTCGGTGACACTGTAGACTTGATGCTTGAAGCTTCGGATATTGTTGAATGTTGCTGATATCGTAGTATCTTCAAACAAACAAGTCTTGTAGTGGTCAAATGTCACGTGTTTTTTCAAATAAGATGTCTTCACTCCTTTTGCTTTCTTCACTGTCGGTGTGTTGTTCTCGTGGTACATCTTAAATGAATACAATTTCGCCATCAGCGCCACTATTTCTTCTAAAGGCATTCCATTTGCTTCATCTTTGAATTTTCCAATTACTTTTTTATATTTTTCATTAAAATTTGGATGGTTTTTCGGATAGTCAGAAAAATCGAAATCTTCTTTGTATGGAAAAGTCCTTAGGTCTTCATACATGTCCAAAGTCTTTATCCAGTAGATAAACGCGTCCGTATCCATGTATGCGACTCCAATGTTTTCCCTTCCGTAATGTTTAACCATTTTGTTATAATGGAAATCATACATCAGGGTTTTACTTATATCCAAAATCGACATACCTATGTATAACGGACGGTCCATGACTATTGTTGTTTTCTTCATACTGACAGCGACTAGATTTTCGTTTATAATCATGGATGTTCCAAAATTTGGTTTTTGCACTAATTTTTCCAATTTCCTAGGATCACTCACTAATTTTACATTTTTGTGTTTTCTTTTGTTCTCCAAGGTCTTCCCAAAGATGGCATTGTTCATTAATTTATAGAAGTCCTTTTCAAATGCTGTTGTCGCTGCAGCTCTTCTTGCAGTGTTGGAATCAATATATGGTTTCAACCAACAAGACTGGGTGAATTCAATTGCTCTATGAATTCTCACTATACGTAGACCCAATTCAAGAGCCTGTTGAACTACCCAGTAGTGAGCCACATAGCGATCCTTATTCTCCAAGGTCATCATCAATTTTGGCCATCTTCCTGTCGGTGAAACTTCAGTCTTGGCTAGGAGAGGCAAGTCGTAGTGATGGTCATGAAGGTGCTCCGGGTATTCAAAATCACAGTCCAAAATATAGCCTTTTGGACCATCCTTTGGAATCTGTGAGATGTCTCCGATGGTGGCCGGGTCGATCCACTTGAAGTCAGCGTAGGGAAGCGGATTTGACATTGCCCAACCATAAAGGTTGTTTGCATCAAAATAGCCAAGGTAGACCGATGGTTGTTGCTCGTCGAAGCCGGGGATGTACTTGTTGTTGGCTTTGACATGACGTGTTACAGCTTGTGTCAAACCGCCCCGTACACCAGATTCCATCATGAGCACCATATCAATATCCGTTAGAAGTTCCAGTCGACAGTTGGTTGACTTTAGCATAGCTTGCCATGCTAATCCTGGAGATGTGTACGAGTGTAGAGGGTCCAGTCCATAGGCGGAGAAGCAGGTGTTTCTGAATTCTTCCATCACATCGCACAGCAGAGTTACGTCCAATTTTATATAAAAGTCAGAATATTCCCCTAAGGTTTGAATGTTTAGTTGGTTCCAAACATTACATGCATGATTGTAGTCTTCAACGGAGATTTCACTTTCGTTTAATTTGCTGTTGAAGGCTTCAATCGGCGGTAGACTGGTTTCTTCAAATTTTTCTGTAGAAGTTATGTAATCGTAGGGGAACACTCCTTTCCGTAATACTAGGTCTAATTTATCTTCAGGTACAATTTTTCTGGTTTCTTTTAGGTCTTCTCTTCTTAGGTTCTCTGACAATTTGGCTAAACTAGATGCCATAAATCTGTAAGAGTCTACGAAGCGAAGTTTAATTTTACCTACTGTTTTTGAAAAGCTGATGTACTTTTCCAATGTTGTAGCAAGAACATCAATTTTACCGTCATCTCTTCCTAACTCCGGGATAATAAAGTGGGAGTCGTAGCCGCTAAGATTGTGTAAAACGACAGGAATAAAGTTTGGCAGTTTGTAATTTATATTGCATGAATTACAAGCAGCTCCTCTGTATAACCCTGTCAGGTGATCGTGATCTCTTACTTTTGGATTTTCTTCACTGAACATCTTCTTGCATAAATAGCATCTTGTCGCTAAGTTGTATTCTTCTTGTTGATTTTGGTTTAAAGGTTCCATAGGTACAATATTACCGAACAAGCGTTGAACCTTTCCAGCAATATCGTACAGTTGGTCTACAAAATACTTAGCGGCTTCTTCACCACGGTAGAGTATTGGAGTGGATGTTAAACCATAGTCTTGCAATTGGTTTTCAGACAAGGTTGATTTAACTAGTAAACAAAAACTGTTGGGCTGATGCAACTGATATTTTGTTCTTCTAGTCACTTCGCCGTCCGGCAGCTCCTGTGGTACTAACGTTGATTCAAAATCTGCATAGACCACTATTGGAATTCGGTATTGGTGAACTGTCTTGTTAAATTGTATTGAAGCTCGGGTAGGCGGTGGAAGACTTATCTTTACTTCATAGTTCTCGTTGCAAAGTCTTTTATGTTCCAATAACCAGTCCAATCCTCCACGTCTTGAATCTTTCCAAGAAAAGCAGAAACATCTCTTGCAAACTGTAATCCTATTTACTCTTTTGGTCAATTGTTTTACAACTAACGCTTCAAAGTCTTTTATCCATACATAATGGGAAATTTCACCCTTGGTTATCAATAGCAAATCCGTATGGTTTCTTTGCTCAACCTTTACTACCCGCAAAGGATAAACGTTGTTGGAATCATCCAGACCAAAAACATTAACTGAAACGCCAGGATTTTTCTTTTCAAATTTGTCAATATCTTTTAAAGTAACTGGGTAAGTAAGACCTTGAAAGTTGTAGCGGTGTTCATTTTCGTAGTATTCTCTACCAACTCTACAAGGATTGTTTTTAACATACTTGGTTAACATTGCATACTTGAAACATTCATTACCCTCATTTTGAACATTTCTACACGAGTTAGTGTTTTGGATTTTCTTTGGTAGAGGGATAAAACTACTACCTCTTAAACCATATCCATGTTTATGAACCCTAACATCCATACCTTTGATTGATGACAAAGTCCATCCAGATCCTCTTCCTTCATGTTCTTGGAGTTTGGTTATAAGTTCCTCCAAGCATTCTTCAATAATATCATCAATGTCGGAGGTGAAGGTAAGGGTTCGATTTTTGGTAATGAATGCTCTCAATGCTGTTTCACCATCAGTATTGTTAAACATAGCCTCTAACACCATTCCAAATTTAATAAAATTTAGCCTTTGTAATTCTTCCCTCAACGTTTGACCAACAAGTTCCTTAGCCTGGGTTATGAATGTTTTCAATTCCAATTGAACGTTATTAATTTTGAAATGTGTTACAACTCGTCCTGGCAAGGCTGTGGTGCGCAGTTGTTTTACATCTTCCAGTTCTTCTTCTTCCATATCCTCTTCTTCGGTGTCCTCTTCTTCGGTGTCCTCTTCTTCAATAGGTCTTGTAGCAGTAGATGGTCCAGCACCAGCAAATTGGATCACACTAGGTCTTCTTCTTTGCATTTGCTGTAGATAGCTGTCCCAGTAGTCCGTCTGCTTCTGGTGCTCTTCCAAAAACCGGTCAATTGAGTCTAAGTCTATTTCATCCATGGTAATATCTTCTTTTCTATCTTCGTCTTCATGTAATTCTCTGTGTATGGTGAAAAGATCTTCGTCTTGAAAGATTTCCCCACAAATGTCGCAAAGAGCCATTTCAAACAGTTTGGCTTTGAATGCACACTCTGTGAATGTCCACGCAATAATGAGCAGCGCACTCCACCGGGACCCTTTATATCCGAGGCAGATAGGTGGGGAAAGTGACGTCATATGGAAACAGGTTATCACTCATGTGCTAAATTTAGCCTTTACACAACCATTTGTAATACATTTATCAGTAGGCTTGATAAATTGATGATATTTGGTCTAGATTCAATAATTTGTACAAGTTTTTTCAAAGATGTCTGTTTGAGCAAGTTTATGTAGGTCAAGGTCATTTGGAATTATTATTTTGAGCGGGGGATAGAGCACTAAGCAGCATCATTTACTACAAAGTGCTCTATCCCCCGCTCACATTCTTTTTTAACTTTTTGTTTAAACTTTTTACAAGGGTGAAACATCACCATCAGAGTCGGAATCATCCTCATCACGGAATAGGCAGCGATGACAATACATAATTCTTCTGGCAACTAACATCCTATCCATTGGACGATGGGGAGTGTCTTGTTCTTGTTCTTCTTCTTCTTCGATTTCCAATTGGAATTCCATTTCCGACTCAGATGACGACTCTAATGTTTCGTAGGCATGCAAGTCCACCTCATTGTCCGTTGAACCAGCTTCGTCAGAGTCCGTTTCAATATCCATTATCTCTTCCTCCTCCTCTTCTTGATCAACCGCAGGTAGTTGGTCCTCTACTTCTATAATGTCTAGAGGTATTACCTCCAGAATAGAGACAATTCTGTTGCGATGGAACACGGTGTTGTCAAGTGGAGCCATGGTATGGAAGTGTTGTATCCATCCAATTTGCTTACCCTTTTTATACCCCCACCAACTATACAATTTATGTGGGTCAAGGTCACGTAAAGATACCCTTTGAGCGGGGGATAGACCACTAAGCAGCATGCTAGTCCATTGCCGCAAAGTGATCTATCCCCCGCTCTATTCCGCAGACCACACTCAAGTCCAAGTCCACATCCAAGTCCACATCCATATGTTACACTTTATTATTACTGCCACCAAGTAATTGTCACTCGCACATTTACTTGGTTTTGATAAAGGTACTGCACAAACTCCATATTGGTTGTTTGTTCGTTATACAAATGCATCATGAAATATGCAATCTTATCGATTGCGGCATTGTCCAACGGTTCGCAATTCACAAGTTCCAATGTGCCCTGGCTGGTCTTCTCCTCTATAAGTTCCACCACTTCGTTGATGTCTTCTTCCAAGAGGATGAACTCAACACTGAAGCTCTCCATTGTTGTTGATAGTGTCTAGACAAATGCTTGACTAAATGCTTTATTCATCAGTCCTACATATATACCAATTTCCCCCTCCTATTACCCATTCCCCCTCTACCTTTATATGGGTCAAGGCCATCCAATAATACCCTTTGAGCGGGGGATAGACCACTAAGCAGCATGCTAGTCCATTGCCGCAAAGTGATCTATCCCCCGCTCTGTATTCCACACAAGTCCTAGTCTTTACACACATAAGCCCCCAGTCTTTTACACTTACTCATATACTCTGTCCTCCCTGCCAATTAAGAGTTCCCCATGTTTGCCACTATTTTCAATTAACCTTTCCAAGTCCCAAAACACAATGTCCAAATTAACCAAGTTCGCTCGTCCAATTTGAAACACACTATTCCCCCCAAAGTCACTTGCTCTCACTTGTTGTCCTGTATACTGCTTCTTCTTCCACGCTACAATCACTACCCTACCTTCTTCAACAACCATTCTTTTAACATTATCATACACCTTCTTCAACATCCCTTTACAGTTTAAATAGTTTATGGTTACATACTCCCACTCCTTACCAAAGATCAGTGATCCACTCATTTTCTAGCGTTCCACTGGAAGGTTCAAAGCAGAATGAAGTCGGGATGTACAGACCCCCCTCTTTTATACCAGTTAACCGGTTGTCCTTGCTGTAAAGTGGGTCAAGGTCATCCAATGCTACCCTTTGAGCGGGGGATAGACCACTAAGCAGCATGCTAGTCCATTGCCGCAAAGTAGTCTATCCCCCGCTCTGTATTCTACACACACACACACACACACACACACACACACACACACACACACACATGTCCCTGTCCAAGTCTTTCATTACATACCCAATATATATTCAGTTCCTTCATCATCACTATCACTCATCACTGCTTCCACAAACTCCACAGGATTAAAGTTAAATTGTTTCAATTGTTCTTTTAAGTTTTCAATTTGTTGGTCCTTTACTTCTAAAACACTGTGAAGGTGTGATATGTAGTCCGCTGCCTCGTTGATGCTTGCTACTCTCGGATCGCCTAACTTCAAGCTGGGAACTACACCCTGCAGCCTGTAGTACGCCATACGCCTTTCTTGCTCCTGCCGTTGACCAGGACTGAGCAAGCCTTGCCCGTCTTGGCTCACCTCCAGCAAGGTCCGTAGCATTGGAGCTTTGCAGGCATTTGCCCGAGCAACAGTTATGCTGTGGAATGGTCGAGCAGGTCCACGAGTAGCAGGCAGGACGTTGGCAGCACGCCTTCTTGAAGAAGAAGAGGAAGCCTGAGAAGTTTTGCAGTTGGAAGCCATGTTGAAGTGAGGTATTCAGCTAAGCGATACAAAGCAGAATAACCAAACTGCACATCAATACCCGTATATATACACTTATCAGTGGTGGGGGTACTAGCTAGCCTTGGTAAAGTGGGTCAAGGCCATCCAAAAACATTACCAGAACGGGGGATAGATCACTAAGTGGCATGTTAGTCCATTGCCACAGAGTGATCTATCCCCCGCTCTGTATTTCACATTCACGCACACATTCATACATACACACAAGTCCCAGTCCAAGTCTTTACCCACACACCTATCCACTCTCATCCTCACTATCATCACTGTCCAACAGGCTTTCACACTTCTTAATCAGTTTTTCCCATTTACTCCTGACATAAAGTAGCTCCCTGCGAGTATTCTCTAGCATTCTGTCCCTTTGCTCTATCACTTCGTCGTACCACTCGATGATGTTTGGTGGAGTCTGAGTTGATGCATCCGTCGTGGTTGGTTGAGACGCTCCGCTGCTCCGCAACTCCTTCCTCACAGGACCAAAGCCGGAGAATCGGACACGACTTCTTGACGAAGGCCCCGATCGGATTGGTCCAATGCTCGGGCTGGAGTTGGAGGCGACCGGGCCAGAGGTAGAGGCTGGGACGTTCATAGCAGACATGGTGGTGTTCAGCTTAACGGTGTAAAGCAGAATGAGAGGACGGTTGATCACCACTCCTATATATACCCATTTTTAGTGGTGGGGATAACACTGGGGGGGGGGGGGGGGTTAAAAGAAATTTTGCTTAGTCTTCCCGGTCATCAGTTTTACATACCTTTAGCACACCCATTATTTTGGTTTCTTCAATAACTTTACACACCTCAAACACCCAAGCAAACAGCTCATCTATGTTGTTATAATTAATTTTTGTCCAGTGTTCATACTTATGAGTTTGGTTGTTTATAATACATAGATAAAATGTAGACCCGTCTTGTCTTATACAATACTCAACTTCCATTCTATGCTGGTTTAGCACTTCCCAAGCATTGTGTTGATCTATCAAGAAGTCACCACCTTTGTAATTGTACCGTGACATGTTTACCACGGAGCACAGAAACAGACTGAAGCAAATGAACGGCTCATACAAGCTTAGTAAGAGCGTTAGAGTGGGGGTATCACGTGATACACAACATTAGTTGTAAGTAATTTATATGGGTCAAGGTCATTAAAACTTTGAAAAATTTTTACCTCCAAACACTTGTAGCAAGCTACAAGTGTTTGGAGGTAAGTTTTTATTTGTTAATGATTTATTTGTAACTTAGTCTTCACCCTCAAGGACACGGTTTGAGATTGTCCCAGTGACTTTACATCACCGCCAGGTTAAAGTATTATACAAGTCAAGTATTTTTTTTTTTTTTATTAGTTGACTTGTATAATACCCCTCTCCCTTACTTTAAGAGGGTTAAGACTAAATTTGGAAAAATAATTTGGAAAAAGACTTTTTATATATTGTCCAACACAGCCTAACAATTTTTTTTTTTTTTTTTTTTGGTGGGCCCATGTCCTAGTCCATTTCCCACACGGTTTCACATCCTTTCCTTCGTATCAGATAGGCTTTAGGTATGAAAAATTCTCTTTGTACCATACGAGGTGGTACTTGCATTGTACAAAGGCGGCCTTCACCTTTTACAACGATTTCTACTTTCTTATTACCTGCTCCATATGTCTGACCAATGAAATAGTATTTTTCATCAACCTTTAGCCTTCTAATATCCCGCGGTTGCGGACCGTGGGGATGTCTGAACTTGAACGTTTTAGGCTTAATGTACAGAGTATAGGGTTTGAATTGCCGAAATTTGACTGTACTTTTGAGGTGTCGTTGGCAGCGATCCCCTTCTGCACAAGCAAGTTTCTGGCAACACAAAACCCCAAACTTACTAGACATCCAAGCGTAATCGCATTTCTTACCCTTGCCAGCAGGGGCTTTAACGCGTTTACGTTTCTGTGTTGGACTCTTTAGCGGAGTGTCTTGGAGCTTCTCTGAATTAGGCTGGCTAGAAGGGATGGGGTTGGAAGGAGGTAGAAGGGGCAAAGATTGTTCAAGCGGGATGGAGCAAACAATTTTGGGCGGGGTAGGAGAGCGTGTTAGGTCTATGGTGGGAAGATCAGGGGAGAAGATGGATTTACGGGGTGGTTTGGTTGGTGTAGGTGGCATGGGGGATATAGGTGAGGGACATTGGGATGTAGTGTATGAGAGGATTTTCCGGGTTCTGCTATATGGGGTGATCCTCGACCTAGACGTCTCTTCAAAAGCCGCAGACTCGATCCTGAGTCCGATAGCAGCGAGAGTGCTGGAGAGGCTACCGGGACTCGACCTGACGACTTGACGAGTTCTCCTGGCGATGGCTGTGCACCAGCCTCTTCCACTGTCGCCGGCAATGGCGACAGGCTGGGCATTGAGGCGGGCTGTGGTGGCGGCGGCGGCGGTGGCGGCATCGTCAGGCAGCTCAGGATGTTCGCAGTCATCAGGTATTCCAGGATCGAAGTCGAGGATGATGAGGGTCGAGACGCGTCGGTCGAGGTTGAAGTTGATGGGTAGTTTTTCAGCTTCAGACCCATTTTACCCATTGTAATGGATGAAAAGAATAGATGTAAAGAAAGAAGTGAACTTGTAAAACAAAAGTCTCAAGAGCGAGAGAGAGTACCTGTCCGTATGGGAGCTTGGACCGGAATGAGAAATGCGTGCAGCCCGGCCGCCTTATATCCCCACCGGGGCTGCCACGCCCAGGATATCAGGGGTGGGGGTGGGGGTGGGGGTGGGGGTGGGGGTGTGGGGTGGGGGGTGGGGGTGGGGGTGGGGGGTGGGGGTGGGGGGTGGGGGGTGGGGGTGGGGGTGGGGGTGGGGGTGGGGGTGGGGGGTGGGGGTGGGGGTGGGGGTGGGGGTGGGGGTGGGGGTGGGGGGGGGGTTCGCACTTTTTGTCGGGGGGGGGGGGGGGCTCCCAAGGGACCCAAACTATTAACAACTCCAAACTTGTGGGTTACAAATACCTAACTGTTATATTTTTTTTAACAGACATTAATGTATTAACTGTGTTAATAAGACCTGACTGTTAAACACTTTGAAAGATTTTACTTATTTAGGGTCAAGGTCACAAAAAAACTTTAAAAAAATTAAGCCCCACACCCCCCTTTGGGGGTGTGAGGCACTTGGGTTGTCATCGCTGTAGCCTCCGAAGAGACCCAACTATGACAACAAGGCAACATCCAATGTCGTGTACCCTTCGCCACGCAAGACTTGTAAACATTTACTGCATTGTCTTTTCAGTAGTTAACAAAGATACATTTACATAATTTTGTGTTTCCAGAAGGAAACAAACTGAGGACACCCTAGTGGCTTACGTCCTCGTCCGAGTGCAGAGGCCGCCGCAACCTTTTGCATGCCAGCGTACAAACGGACATGCTCCCAAATGCCATCCGCAACCTTTTGCATGCCTGGCAGGAGCCTACCGATAATTAAAATAGGCTTTACACGGGGGCCTACTCCCGTAACCTATCTTTAATATTTTTCATTTAAAATGCATTGAATTTTTACAAGTCTTTGTAGGTCAAGGCCACACGGACATTAAAAAATTTCGGCCCCCGTACACCCATGGCGAACCACGAATGTTCGGGGGCCTTGGGGACTAAAAACACAAATAGCTAACAAAGATTCATTTACATAATTTTGAGTTTCCAGAAGGGAAACATACTGAGGACACCCTAATGGCTTACGTCCTCGGTCCGAGTGCAGAGGCCGCCACAACCTGTTGCTTGCCAGCTTACAAACGGACATGCTCCCCAAATGCCATCCGCAACCTTTTGCATGCCTGGCAAGGAGCCTACCAATTATTAAAAGTGGCTTTACACGGGGGCCTACTCCCGTTCCCTGACTTTACAATTTACTTTGAGCATTGAAAAAGCTCAAGGGGGGATTGCTAAAACAAGCGTATACACTTTAGAAACATATAACACACTTACAACACACAATTGAGCTCAACGTAGTCAATGCTGGAACAAGCACATACACATTAAACACATATAACAAACAAGACACAAAGGATAAAAGACACAGGAGACATAGGGTACAAGTAAAACACTCTCATATAAAACAATTCGCAATACCCAAACGCAAGCGCAATATCTTACAACTAATACAAGTCTTAAAGTTAGAGTAGACTTCGCTAAACACTGAAGGCGCCATTCAATGTTTAGTGATGCCTATGGCGGTCCGTCCCGGTCGTTCACGTTCAACGCGCGGGAGCGGACTGCGAGCTGGCTCTGGCCGGACCCCCTTATATCCCCACCGGGGCTGCCACACCCAGGATATCAGGGGTGGGGGTGGGGGTGGGGGGTGGGGGTGGGGGTGGGGGTGGGGGTGGGGGTGGGGGTGGGGGGGGGTGGGGGGGGGGTTCGCACTTTTTGTCGGGGGGGGGGGGGGGGTTCGCACTTTTTGTCGGGGGGGGGGGGGGGTTCGCACTTTTTTGTCGGGGGGGGGGGGGTCAGGTAAGTTATGTGGGTCAAGGTCACCCACAACACTTGTACTCTAAGTGTTGGCTATACCCCCACCACAACTGGGTCCCTAGGCTGCACAACACCGCTTCGCCAGTATGTCTCCGGCTTCCATGCGGTGCGTCTCGCTGTTCTCTAGCTCTCTATATGTAAGTAATTTTACAAGTTCTGAATGTAGGTCACTACACTTTAACTCTGGGACGATATCGACTTGTAGTATTTCAGTGTTTTGACTCAAGGTCATCACACTTTAACTCTAGCACATCGGTTATCGTACCAGAGGTGCTCAATAACCTAACTTGTAATGTTTAGGGTGGCGTTTGCACGCCACGTGGTATCGCCATGAGTGTCCAGTCCAAGTTTTAAGTTAAATTAATTTTACTGTAATCTTTTCCATTTCCGCTTCGTTTTGCCAAAGTATAAGGTGTCGCTTAATAAAGTGGTATTTCTCTAAAGTTATAGGAGATTGCAGGGATACAATTAGTTTATTTAGGAGACTCTTCATCTTAGAGTTTAACACAATTTCCACTTTGACTTTGCTTCCTCGGCTCTCACAGCCTAAGCTGTACAGAAATGTTTCTTCTAGTGCCAACTCGGGCCAAGAGAACAGTGTGTTGACTGTAGGACAGCTCATGGTGAAGTGATGCGATACTCCAGCGTACCACCTCACCTTCCCCCACCACTGTGACCTTCCCCCACTCCTGCTGTTTCCCCCACCTCATTTCCCTTGACTCATGCGCTACAAGCAGTCTCTCAGTATTGTGCGGACTTTTGTGAGGTGAAGCCATGTCGCAGGACACTTTAGGTAAGAAACTTAGCCGTGTTAAGACTTTATTAGTTGCTCACTGTCCACCACTCAAAGTTAAGAGAGTTTCAACTTTAGCTAAGTGGCGCAAACTGTTGCGCGGACACCCTAAGTTTTATACCAAACAGACTAATGTCAGTTTTACTGATGAAGATTTGTTTAATATATTGGATGAAATGACTTTTCCTTGCAAAATTCAGTTAGTTACTCCATTCCTGACAGTTTAGAGTCTTAGTCTCTCAAGCCAATATACCTAGCGTACACAGAGCCTGACAGTCAGTCACTCGGTGGCTGTCGTGGGTGTGCGCATCGGTGTCGGCGCTCCGTTGTTAGGTTTTCAAGGTCACAGTAATATCAAATTGTGGTGTTGTGCTGGTGTTCAAGGTCACCTGAGGGATAACCGATTGCCCATTTTAGGCAGGGTCATGTCAGAAACTCGGGTTTAACTTGGCACTTTTGCCGTTTCTCGTCGAAAATTCGCTCCAAGTGGTCAAGGTCACGGGGACTCTGACTGAAACTCGGAGCGTAGTGCGAGAAACGGTAAAAGTGCCAAAAAATTTTAAGTTTCGGGCGTGACCTTGACCTCAGTGGCGTCGGTGACGTCATTTTGATGACGTAAGGGGTGATGACGTCACCAGCACGTCATTTCTGTGACGTCATGGGTGTGACGTCATCGAAATGACGTCATAGGTGATGACGTCATCGATGACGCAATCGATGACGTCATCGATGACGTCATCGGTGAGGTCATTGACCTCGATGACGTCATCCCTCAGGTGACCTTGAACTGAGCCAGCACCAACAATTTGACACTACTGATATTATTGTTGCCTTCAACGTTATGTTAGGTTGTATAAGATGAGGTTTGTAAAAAGCTGCTTTCCACTTTATCCCATAGGTTCTATATTTGAGACATTATTGGCGTATGAAGGGTTTTCAAGATGAAAATAATTCAATTTAGAGTGTGTGAAGTCCGATTGATAATTTGATGATTTGCTTTGTTACTTTAAAACAACTTCTGATTAGTTTATTAGGATCAATAATTAACAATAGCCCAATGAATAAAAGTGGTGGGATTCATTTTAAATGATTCAAAAAGTCCCAATGTAAGTGTATTCGTTTAGGAACAATTTAGGCATGAATTCGTCTAGCTAGCCTAACGGTTAGCATCTTTGAATTTGGCTTAAGATCTCACCAGTTCAATTTACAGGGTGTCGACTACAATTTTGGTGGGTTTGATACCTTTTGCGCTCAATTACTTTGTAGTATTCGTTGTAAAAATTTCAACGAATTATATATAAGGATCAAACCGACAAACTCTGGATTAAATCTGATAAACATAAAAACTCAACTAACCAGGTTATTAAAAATTATACTAATTTTACATAGCATTATAAGAACTCTATAAACACTCTGCTACCCAGTATATAATTAAAATAAAACTACGTTTTAAAAAAAATTTCGATATTTTTATTTACAAAAAAAAAAAAAAAAAATCATTGAGAACACTAACAGTAGTAATTGTCATTTCAGTTTGGTCGGGAAATGCATTAAGTTTTTAACTCACAGAGTTGACTAAAATATTTCTGAATTCCAAGAACACCCGCGCTAGTGCCAAATGAGTTACGTGGACAACATTCACATGAGTCTAGGAGTGGGTGTATGTTTGGGTTTGGGTATTTAATGTTCTACAAAACGTCCTTTCTGATCACAACATTAAGCACAATTAATAAGTATATTAGGAGTACTTTTCCAGTGAAAGAAGCTAAATCGTTGAAAAAGACGAATATGATTTTCCCAAGTACGACACGCTGGTGTCGGTAGAGATCGAAACTATTCAACTAGTAAAATATTTATTACTTTAAAAATTTACATTAAAATCATCCATTGGATCATTTCAATGGGGTTATACGATTTTTTTAGTTTTTATAGTCTCTTTGTAACACTCTTTGTAACTGTCCGTGTGCAGATGAACGTGCACAACGACTCGTTTGGGTCGTACAAGTGCGAGGCATACAATCACCTAGGGAGGATAAGCCGGGTGTTCATCTGAGCCTCGGGGAGAAGCCCACCCCGCCCACGGGTGTCCGCTGGGTGGAGGGCGAGACCACGGAACACACGGCAACGCTGAAGCTAGCCAGTGACACCCCCGACGATGAACTGGTGGGGTTCCGGGTCAAGTTCACCATAGCGAGGCCCGGCGAGGAGGTCCGCTGGGAGAGGTTCGACTTCCAGGATGTGGCCAAGAGTGAGTAGACTTGTAGGGATGTAGTACCACACGGCGACGCTGAAGCTAGCCAGTGACACCCCCGCCGATGAACTGGCGGTGTTCCGTGTCATGTTCACCGTGGCCAGACCCGGCGAGGAGGTCCGCTGGGAGAGGTTCGACTTCCAGGACGTGGCCAAGAGTGAGTAGACTTGTAGAGATGTAGTACCACACGGCGACGCTGAAGCTGGCCAGTGACACCCCCGACGATGAACTGGCGGGTTTCCGTGTCATGTTCACCGTGGCCAGACCCGGCGAGGAGGTCCGCTGGGAGAGGTTCGACTTCCAGGACGTGGCCAAGAGTGAGTAGACTTGTAGAGATGTAGTACCACACGGCGACGCTGAAGCTGGCCAGTGACACCCCCGACGATGAACTGGCGGGGTTCCGTGTCATGTTCACCGTGGCCAGACCCGGCGAGGAGGTCCGCTGGGAGAGGTTCGACTTCCAGGATGTGGCCAAGAGTGAGTAGACTTGGGAATAGGTATTGCCAAAAAGTGGTGGCAATGAAAGTGGTGTACGGTTGGTTGCATTATGATAATGAGATTTTTGTTGTTTTTTGTCGTAGAAGTGGTCGGTACAGAATTCC
Organism: Neoaliturus tenellus; assembly: GCA_030545055.2. NCBI lineage: Eukaryota > Metazoa > Arthropoda > Insecta > Hemiptera > Cicadellidae > Neoaliturus > Neoaliturus tenellus. The sequence goes on from CM061537.1 coordinate 5,464,714, forward strand.
AAAGCAAAATTTTACTAAATAAACGAATAAATGATTTATTTCCAAAAATAATCACAACAAAAAGACATTATACATTCTGGAAATTAACAGACCACTTATCCAGTAGTGTGGTCAGTGTGAGAGAAAAAAAATAAAAAACATAATAACATACAAATGATAAATAAATAAATCAGTCTATATACTTAGTGTTTTTGCCACGTTCCTCTGGTTCATAGGACATAAGCAATATACACCCCCAAACGGTTGTTTATTTTATATCTAAGTTAATTGGAAACATTTTTGGGGGCAATAGTCCTGACTTGAAAATACTATAAATAATATTTTACTTAACATCCTATCAAACGTTTATTTTAAAACTTCCCTTATTTATTTCTGTTTACTTTTATACCCCAACATAGAAACAAAATTACCTTAATCTATAGGCTGGAAACAATTTTGAGAACATTAACCACATCGGTAATAGATATGTACGGACATGTTTTGTAATAAACTTCGGTACTGAAGATATTAAAAAACTATAGATGCAATGACTAATACCCTATAACTACTACCTCTGTTTGATGTTATATATGCGAAAATATTTATGACACTAAATATTTAGTTGCTATTACATTCTAAGGAAAATGTGCATTTCAACATCCAGTGCCTTGGTCAAAATCACTCTTGATGCTGACCACGAACCATTTCCTTCACCAACGATGAAGTACACTATTTTGAATTGTTGCATGTTTGTCCCAGACGACAAGGGCCACTACCAGATCGTGGACCTACTAGATACTATTATGAATTGTTCCATGTTTGTTCCAGACGACAAGGGCCACTACCAGATCGTGGACCTACTGGAGGACACGCCATACGCCGTGGTCGTCGCCACCAAGGGTGTCGCCGGCCTCAGTGACTTCACCACCAAACACGTCACTCTGCGGACACTGAAGAAAGGGGTAGGTACTTGCTCATAACCACACGGACATCCATAGTTGAATAATTGGTATTGTTTAACTCATCACGATTCACCGGATAAGAAGGTTGTAAATAAGCTATCAGAAAACTGAAAGTCCCTATTTTTTTTTTTTTTTTTTTTTTTTTTTTTTTTTTTTAGTTTTAGTCTTTTTACCACAAAACTTAAATTGGCCTGATTTTTATTAAAACCAAAGAAAGTGTACCTAAATAAAGAAACTAAAAATGAAGTGGGGAATTGTCTGAATATGAGCATGCATAATATAGGATATAATGATTTGGTTTGATTATAAAATTACTTATTAATAGACCGTATTAACATGTGGTACACAATTTGATCTATATTTATTTTTTTTTTATTTACCTACATGATTTGAATGATTTTAATTTTATATCACCTATATCTGCTTATTACTTTTCTAGGAAAGATTAACTTGTAAGGTCAATGTTTTTATTTAATTATAATTTAATTAGTTATTTTAACATTTTGACTGTATAGTAATACTCATTGGCTCAACTTAGACAATGTGTCATCGTTAATGTGACAGTTTTTGGTGGTTTCAACTTTTTTGCCACTGACTAAAACTAAAATTACATGTTTTACAATAATAAACCATTTAAATTATACAAAATTACAGTTAATGTTTACAATAAACATTATAATGTACGTTGACCGATGTCTTGCAGCAGTCCAACACGTCATGGAGGCCCATCAGTGAGCTGGTCGTCGTCATCTTCTGCGTCATCGTCTTTGCCACCGTCCACTAGTCACTTCAACACCACGGCCACGGTATTGGCGGCGCACTTAATTCTGCATTTATTGGCAACCGCGAACATAAAATTCTACCAAATAATCGATTAATTGTTACGTAAAGGAATGATGTTGCACATGTTTATATGGTGAATAGTTCGAATATGAATTGTGTGTTTGGTGTGAAGACAATTATTTACACAAATGTTTGATCGGTTGACAGCTTAGTTGAAAATGGAAACAATATGTTAGGGATTTTAAGATTTTTAAACAACTAATACCTTAGCTTTTATTTTCTACACTATTTAAAGCATTAAAAACAGTTCAACAGCTTTATATAATATGTTTTTTAAATTGTAATATTCTAATTAATAAAGCAGTAATACTGAAAAAGAAAGAGAGACAACACATGAATGTGGACCGATGTTACACTCAAATAGTACATAAAATATGATGAGTTGTTTATAAGTAATTGTGTAATTTAACCGAAGAAATAATGATTGTTCTCATTAGATGCAATGGGAAATTATTAAATGTTCGTACAATTGTTGAAATGTTAATAAACGAAGATGTTCACTTTAAAGGATGCTTTGGGGTATTTTTTTTTTAATAATAGCTTTAATTGAGCTATGTAAGACCATGTTTATCTATTATAATAGAATTTTAAGGAATTATTAAAATGTTTGCAAAGAAATATCATCAAAGCCAATATTTAACAATTCAATTGTTTCATAATATTGGCTTCCTGTATTCATCGTAGTTTGATTTAAGCATGTAAATAATAAATTATATAAAGACTATACATCGCCTTCTTTCAGATCAAAATATAACAATTATTAAATAATTGTAGCTATTTTTGTTGAATAATTCTTAATTATATACAGAAGCTTTTATATAATCAATGATTGAAATCTACAGTATGGTTGACTTTGAATACATTCTAACCCGTTGGAAGTGTGTGTTGCTTTATGTTTTGTGTGATATATCTGTTCGAGGAGAAAGTATATATTTTGTAAATATGTAGTATATGTCAAGTCGTTTATGTAAATATAGAATAACAATGTAGGTACTAAGTAACGGATAGGTTAAGTCTCACTACTGTATCAGTTAAACATTTAAGTGGCTGACCCCATTTTAATAATAAATGGCCTAGCTCACAAGTATAAAAAAATAGTTAGTTTACTTATGATTATGTTTCTACATGATACAAAAGGTTGTTGTTTGTCTAAAATTAAAAATAAATGCATCTTGACTATGTTTTGATGAAAGGACGTTTATTCATTAAATTATTATTTTTTTTTAAATCCCCTTTTAAAAAAGAATTAAGTTAGTACAACGTATTTTTAGCTTGTTTTTTGTATTTTGTTTATTTGAGAATCTTTTACAACTCTTTAATATAATCATGGTTTTATTTTAATCATGTAGTTTATAAACTTTAGTCTTCTACAAAAGCTCACTTGCTAGGTGTAAAATACTTCATGTCCGAATATTTAATCTTTCAGGAATAATCGTTCACTATAATAAAGTGGTTAAAATATTGATATTCCCGCTACATTCATCGATCAAGATCCGAAATGTTTAATATTGAATTCTAAAAGTTTTAATTCCGTTTTCTCTTTTTTACACGACCATTGATGAATATGTAAGATTTAATGAGTGCTAATTATCATAATGAGTTTTAAGAAACGGCAATGAAAATTCATGGTGAAGTTAATTTAAATGGGATATTAAAAATATGTTTTGGTAAAAAGTATTTCAATAGTTCCTATTCCATTAAGGGGATTCGCTACTGAAAATGGGTAAAAATCATAAAAAATTTCATTTTTTCTTTTTTTTTTGTAGTGGACCTTATTACATCCAAAAAATATAATATAAGTCATGTCTGAATGTTATTTCCATGAAAAAAAAAATATAAAAATTATGCGTTACTGCACGCTCGCGAAATTTTACGATTTCATGTCATCGCAATTATTACGTTACATTTCAGCTTAGGTTTTATATATAAATATATTCCCGTATTTACAAATAGTCAGAACAATAAAAGCCTCAAATAAATCACTCTTTGACAATTTTACGTACTTTTATACTCTTTGAAAATTACACACAAAAAACAAATGGCATAAACTGGAGTCATATGATCAGCTGCTCAATGTCAACAAACTGAAATTAGTTGGTCTGCTGTTTGGTTTTTGTGTTGTCATAGTGATTATTTTGTAAGCTAAAAAACTAAATATGGGTAGAGTAAAGAAGATAGAAGAAGAGGGTAAAAAATATGGTGCAGGAGAGTTAAAAAAAAACAGTGAGTAATTCAAACTTTCCGAAGATGGACTAAATTCGTCATAAGCCTAAGACTTATATATTTTTAAATATTTTTTTGAAGTAGTCCTGATGGTAATTTACTTATTTTTTGAGTTAATAAGATAATGTAACAATAACAAAATTTTTAGCCAAAAAAACTGTTCATTTATATTATTGATTTCAGTATTCCTACAGCTTTTTATTCAAACGCTGTTTTCCGCAACTTTGAAATTTCACGTTTTTCAAGACAAAATTTGATATATCTTGAGAACCATTAGAGGTACATTTATGAAATTTTTACTACTTATTCTAGACAGCATTAGGCAAATATTTAGGTAGAATTAGGTCTCTAAGTCTATCAGGTACTAAAAAAAAATTTTTTTAATTAATGTTTTTTGTACTAATAAAAATTTATGTTAATATGTCATCGCAAAAAAAGTATCGGAAATATTATTATGAATCTACCTAAATATGAAGTTTAGGCAATTATCTTTAAAAAAACACCAAAGTTATGAAAATACATAAAGAACTCTCTTCAGAATATTGATTTTTAAGAACCCTTACAAATTGACCGAAAAACCTCTATTTAATTTTTTTCCACATATAATTTATATTTAAAAGTAAACCAACATTTTTCTATTTTTTTACCTCATACTCTGCATGAAAAAAAATAGTTAGTCCACTTTCCTTATGATTTAAAATAAATCACCATTTTCAGTAGCGTATCCCCTTAAAGGTAACATTTCAAAAATACTTTCATCTGATATATCTTCTAAACCGGTTAGATTAGTTAGATACACAAATTAAAAAAGGATCGTAGTTTAAGCGAACGTGTCCTAACTGAAAATAAAATAAACCGTTGGGTTTATAGTACTTAATTTAAACTTTTTAACTCTTGTATACTTTCCGGTGTGGATGGATCATTTCAGTTACACCCTGTAAATTTTAGTAATTACCAATCATTACAATGGAGACGTAAAGGTATCATTTATATTTCATAAATTGTTTATCTTAGCATAGAAAATCTTTAAAAAATTTTTAAAATATTTATTCGAAGAAGTGTAATATATTTAAGACAGCAAAGCCAGATGGGGCCAGCCACTTAAGTCTGTTTTGTAATAAAGTTCACATACCCAAGCTTACTGTTCCATCTATCTGTGATGTTCAATTGTAGTACTTTGTTTTAATTTTTCTAAAAATACTATTAAACATAAACGTTAAACGTTCCAATATTGTAGCTTTTACTTGTTATTTTACAATTACCGTTGTAACGCCAAAGAATATAATATTACCTGTTTCCACAATGAACGTTTCAATAATTCTTGATTTCTAATGTGAATCGCATTGAATTTCCAATGTAAATTTGTTTGAAAATATATTCTATTTGTATTATTTATCTTTTTAATTTGTTGAATAAAATATTATATTTCATAATTAGTGTTTTCATTTACCTTTTGAACTGTTTTTTTCATAAATATTTTATAAAAACAAATTTGAGGCTTATATTTAGCTTCATTCCCATGGAATTAAGATTGATTGCAAGAGAATCTGTGTTGTCAAAATCATTCAAACAAAAGGTATCTTTAAAAGAAACACTTAAAAGGTCCAATGAATATTTTGATATGATGGGAATACTAAAGATGAAACCGGTAACTTTAATTAGAAAACTTCTAACAATTTGTTTAAGGTTGTTTCAACAGTAGTACTGGATCTTTGACAGTAACTTTTCTTATTATCTTTCCACTTGCAAACAGAACCAAATTTGCAAGATATCCAACAAAGATTTTTATTCTCTCGTTTTTAATGTTACTTTGACATAAATAGTTTTTTATTATTTTTTTTTATTTAGATAGTAAATTGTTATGATTTTTTTATAATTCTTACATTATGTATAAAAGGCATACTATAAGTAGGAATATTATTTTTTTAAAGCCACTCATATCAAGTCATGTGTTCAGTACAAGCATTATTAGATACACCATTTATATTTCAAACTAATTGATGAACTGAAATATCAAATAATGCTCAATTTCATGTAACAGCTCATACACATTTAGTTTTAGAGCTAAGAGAACTCTTTTACTTATATGATATGAAAAATTACTGATGACGATTGATACTAATTTTAAAATTTTACTTCTACAGAATCACACTTACAAAATAAATCAATATAACATCACAAGCAGTGCTAAGCCCTGTTTTATCACCAGCCTTGTTTTTAGAGTAAATCCAAGAAGATCAGTAAAACTTAATATTTATTTGACTGAAATGATACATCAAAATTAATAACTATACTTTTAACGCCATGATAGTATGGATGTGAGGGTCAAAACTATTAAAGGGGGATACATACTAAATAGAATAAAAATTCGCAATTTAGGAATTTATATCCCATGCCAGTAAATATCTTTTTATTTAATGACATTTTCCTAATATATATCTAGTAAATATCTTTTTTATTACCTTTTACCATATGTATTGGCATTTTAATGACATTTTAAGAAAGCACACAAACCTCCCTATCAGAAAAATTGCAGTTAACCTGGTTAAAGGCTCTTAAACCTTTGTATAAACAATATTTTGTATAATTGAGAAAAATTTAACTATAACTCAACTACGAAAAACATTTTCATGTGTCAAACCATAAACTGTTAAATATTACTACATCTTACCATCATTGTTTTGAATATCAAAAAGTGATGATATATAAAAGGGGAATATTACAAAGCGAAATGATACACAGCGATCGATAAATATACTTTTTATTCTATTAAACACACAATATTTGATATATTCTTTTATATTATACGTGAAGGAAGATTATTCTGATTGGGTTCTTTAACGTTCATTAAGCAGTAAAATGAGACAAGGCAACGACATGGTGTCCTGTTTTACAAGACAAAAATCGAGAATAGATTTACCAAAACATAAGGAATATAATATTTATAATACAATATAATAGACATAAATACAATATAACAGACCATCTAAAAAAATATATTTTTTACAAAAGAATAAATAAATAAATAAAAACCAGCACAAATTTAATAAAGGAATGTACATATGAAAAAATAATAATATACTTAGATGAATGCTAAATACATCTGATAGTCAACTTTTTATAAAATACAGTACTATCAATAATATTTTTAATTAAACTTTTACTTCATTACTACATTTTATTTTTAGGCTACACACTTGACCATTTGAGCTAGAAATATACAGTATATTTAAATATATTCCCTAAATATAAATTTCTATAATAATATGAAAGTTTGTATGTCGTTTTTCCCTTACGAAATAAGCATGGACTCTTGTTTATTACTCAAAAGCAAATAATATAATGTATTTTGAATACTTAAATAGTAAGTAAAGTAAAATTATATGAGGGGAAATATAAATAAAATCCTTATTTTCAGATTTAGTAAGTTTTAAAGAAAAATAAGTATGAAGTAAACATTTATTTATTTTGCCATTTCATATCATGAACTTGTATGCCCAAATTTATTAAATGGAATATACCTTAATATATAAATAACGGCGCAATATCTAAACTCGTGGGTAATTTCTAGATCATTTTATCACCATAATGATAACCATTGAAAGACTTAAATCATATTTACCACGATCTCGGTGATGTTAGCACTTCAAATCTAATAGGATTGGAAGTGAAATTGAAAACATAAAAATTTAATTTTTAATATTAAGGAAAACGTATTACTTTACAAACATTTAAATTAACGGCTTTCATAATTTCTGTCGTAAACTTTATTTAGTAACACTCACATTTGAAGGTGAACTAAACTACTTCAATTCATGTATAATAAATACTTAAAAATAAATAATACTGTGTGGAGAAAGAAAAGAAATCAAATAAAATTGGAAATTGTATTAATGTATATGAAAATAAAGACAAATTAATAAATATTTTTCTTTTTATATTATTGTTTTAAGATAGACAAATCACCAAAGAATAATGTTTTAAAATAAACGCAAAAATTGTGTATTCCGACACAACCTGTGTTATTCTTATACGAGCGTATACATTATTTACAGATCAGAACATTTTAAATTAATGGCTTGTTTTAAAACAGCTTTTGTACTGAGAAACGACTGATTAATAAAGCTTTTTATTTATTTATTAACAGCCAATAACATAGACCAATTAGTAAACATTTATTCAATTCATTAAATAACGAAAAAACTAAGGAATATTTCGTTTGGCCTTATAAGTCTTAATTGTGCAAGAGAGACATTAGATATTCTCTGATAGCATGTTCACAGCTAGCTATCAACACATTCCTCTTACCTACCGTTTCCCTCTCGCACGATGAGGGCGGAGTGAAAGGATATAGACACGTGCGGAAGTGAAGTCTTTTATTCTCCCCCCAGAAGGCTTTCTCCTCAGACCCTCTCGACCATCACCCCCCCCCCCCCCTTCCCACCACCGACCATCATCATTGTTTCACTTCAGTGTTTACAGTTGGCGATTGTTTTATAACGGGATTTAGCTAGAAAAGTTAGTCGTTTCAAACTCTTGAAGTTCAGTTTAGGGCAAAACCTTATTTTTTACGTTGTCACTGAAAAAAAATTAAAAATAGATATTATTTTCACCTTTATGAAAATATCTCATCTTAATTTGGTGTAAAACCATGTTACATGTATGTTCATTTATAAATAATATCATTTCAAAACGAATCAATCACCTTGGTTATTTCATATGAGTAGAGAATTTTGTTAATTGTATTGCGTTTTTAGACTCTTATCTTAACTAAAAGACCTCATCTACAGACATACTGGAAATCAAAGATACAAACATATACATTATTATACAAATCCATAATTAATGTAAAACTAATGAAAACATATAAATTTTAAATTGTTATAAAGTCCTACTAATTAGGCACGTTTTTAATCGAGGAGAAAATTTAAGTAGGTTTTGAGGTTAATCTCACTAAAACACAACAGACCCTAATCCAAGCACATGTTTACAAGCAACGACGCGGGTTTTGTTAGGGAGGGAAATTTAATTATCAGAGGGTGGTTTAAGGTTAATCCTGCATTGTTTACCTATCACTCTTACTTTAGATGTTTACCTACTTGCTAATTAATGCTTCATTATAAAGTAATCGTATTCAAAATATGTACATGAAAACAAAGCTCTTCTCATGAGTTCAAATCTTTTAACCACCTTATCTTATTGATTTTATTTAAAAAAACTTATTATTATTAAATGCATTAAATTGAACTTTAATATAGTTTTATATTAAAATTTATATAAATTTGTGTATTTATATAAATTGTATACAAATTTTCCTAAAATATGTAACCGGAAACTGATTAAATAAATAAATAAGATTTTAATATAATTTAAAGGGGCCACATAAAGAGGTTTGTTTGGAGAATAAAGGAAGGATGGTTTAATTATTATGATTGTGTCAATTATAATACTAAGTTTATGATAACCAATTGGAAAATAATTATATTTAAAAAGACAAAAATGATGCGCAACCATCAATATTATTATATTGGTATTATTTTTAAGAAATTCTTTATACCAATAGAACAAAATTAAAAATAAATTATTTAAATAGCATCATTCTAAACTATCCACTTATATTTAAATGCATATGTAAGTTTCTTTCAGACGATTTAAGATTATAATTAAATATATAATAAGGCCTAAGAAGTAAAAGAAGATTCAGTCAAATATTAAAAAACGTTACCTGTTTATGAAAATATACAACTATTTCAAGTCTGTTGAATAATTCGAATTCTAAAAGTAAATAACAACGAATAATAATTTACAAGGTTAAATGAATAATCTAATTATTTAAAAAGTTATGTCTACTTTACAAGTAAAACTTTGAGCTATTATTTATTTAAAGCGCGTGGTGTGCAAAGGATTACGTTAGATAAAAAATATTGTAAACGATTGAATAGGATAAAGTATTTTTTTTAACCAAACCACTCTAATACACCCTTAAATATTTATTGCCATCTTTATTCAATTCATGGCCAAGAAAGACAGATGAGGCTTTCTAAAGAATAAGATTTATCATTTAATGATAATCAGGGAATGGAATTGAGAACCATATATTGTTTGTTTACTTGTATACGGGATACGCCAATTTACAAGATAAGTACATGAAAACTAATACTTATATACCCAAATTAGTACAGCACTTTGGTTTTGTGCTTAAAGATTTCAGCATTCTTCATACTTCATGCCTGAATTCTAAACAATTCTTAACGAACAAGCTTATACAGATACAATACTAACTAAGAACTAACATGCAGTAATAGTCATTCTTAAGTCTATTTTATAATGTAATTGTGCTTATTTAGAAAGAAACAACAAGTTCATACTAAATAAGAAATCAAAACAAGACTAAGATCTAACGTGAAGTAATGGTACATAATAAAGTAAAGCTATGTCAATATTTCCTTACATTTATGATAAAAAAAATTGCAAAATTAAATGTACAAAAATATATACCAACAGTTCGGTAATTGACAACATATTGCAAAATTTCCTTAGCATGTAACCAGATGACCTAAAACAAAATATCGAATTAAGAAATACAGGAATATTATAAGCGTCAATTGTGTTGATATGCTCAAATTCAGTTCTAGATTAAATTGCTATAATTTAATAATTTGAATAAATAATTACTAAATTACCAAGCAAAATAAGTACAGGAATTTATTACGTTGAAGAGAACCGACTTTAATTGGTGATTATTACCATGGATAAAATAAAAATTAGAGGAGACTAGATTGCCAAGCCTGTGCAGCCGAGGAAGTATATTATTCATCTCGTAGTTGATAGAGTTGGTTCAATGATAGAAAATCAGAGTAGCTCTAGACTGAAAGTAATATGACCACAATCAACGTCATTTTTCTACAATATTTTATTTACTAAGTTCGAAAGGGACATCGAATTCAAATAAATATGAATACCTTTTCAAGATATTTCTAGTTGTTGTTTATGGAATATCCAAAGAAGTATAATTTATAACAAAAATATATATATATCACAATTTGTATTTGTATATATATAAATAATTTGTTTTTAAAAAAACTTAGCACGTTTAGCTTTTATTTAACATAAACAATAAAACTTAAACAATAGAGTTTTTTTTAATTTTATGTGTAATTATCATTAAAATGTGTGTAGAACAATTTTTGGCTATTCATCTTTGTGTAAGATTTTCCCAAGTATGTGTGATCACTGTATGTAGGAACCAGGTGCCTCAACTGAAACCGCCATAAAATATATCGCTCTGGCTGATAACCTCCTATAATATACCCAAAGGCACATTCATGTTAGCTATGATTAGAACTAGGGTTAAGAAAGGATTATTTATTCCTGGCTTAGTTATTTTTTTTTTTAGGTATGACATATTTTACTATCAATTTGATACCATTTAGGACCAATTTCCATTCAAAAATTAATGTGATATCACAACGTGTTAAAGGTTTTGTTTCAAAATTTATGGATTTCCATAGCTCGAATACTTATATAAATATGTAACGATGCATAAATTAGATTTAGTCCACTGAAATTTACAAACCTTTGAAAACATGTTGACAAAATAATACTTTATTTTTATTCAAGTGATATAGGAGAGAAAGTCAAAAGGTCATCCCTGTAATGAAAGTTATGTCGTAAACAATAATTTACATAACAAATAATAATAAAAATCTGACATAAAATATGTATCTAAATAATAAAAAAATTAAGTGAGTTTTTTCATAGCTAATAAAAAAATTTTGAATGGTCTTACTCCTAAATAATTAAAGAGAATTTTACTGTTCATCCTCCGGCCAAAGTGAGAACTTATAAACCACTAGTCACGTCTGCTTAACTTCTTCTACTTATACACCTTTGGAATTGCTAAGAATTTTCAATCCGTGTAAAACTAGAAAGGTTATTTTACTTAACATTTCAAAGCAATATCATATTATTTGAATTCCCATGCAATGAAAGACAACATAGAGAAGCAAATAGAATTCCCATTATTATTTAATTTAAATTTAATACTTTTTGATGGAATTGGTCCTTAATAGTATAACAAAACATCCATATTGTATTTCAATTAATTCTAATTTAATTAATGCATTTTAAAATAGACGAATAATCAAGTAAACCTTTTTATATAGTCACTTTTAGAGGAATACGTAAAATTTTCAAAGGTGAGAGGTAAATTAAAAAGATTAGTTTAACATCTAGCAAAACCATCTACCATTGTAATTTTTCGGCTCTTAACGGGTAGTTAAATATTATTTCACATTAAGATACGCAACTGCCTCAACCTACAAAATGTCAAACTCTTGAAACTTCTTAAAAAAAACCACACTAGTTTATATGCATATGGTAAAGGGGTTGTTACTTAGTGGTATTTTATCATAGTTTACCTTGAATTATTCGGTAGCTTATACCATTTTATTCCCTTTGAAATATTTTATATAACTTAATATTAATATATTATATAACTTGTATTTAGTAATACACTAATATGCCATTATTATTGTCGTTCTTCATAAAAAAACTGACACAGTGATTTTAGTCTGACAATTACCTAACTTCATTATTAATAACTAAAAGAATGAACTATATTCATTGAAATTAAAATGGAAAATTCCACTCATAACATTAAGAATGGCTATTTAAACGTTTTTATCACTGATATAAACATAACGTATACGATGTTATATCTCATTTTAGTTTATTTATACAAAATACATGAACTAAAACGTCATCAAGCAATGTGAAATAAATGGCATATAAAAAACTGAATTAGGGTAAATAATTCACATAATTTTTCATTCCCTTTATCTTTGCTTTTTGAACACATGCAACATAAACCAATAAGTCAAATTTGTTTGTTATTTAAAGACACAAACAGTGCACATGGTTTGAAATTCAATTTATTAATATAAACTCATACAGTCAAATCACATATTGACTTGATACTAATAAGTTATCTAGTTATATTCCAATATTTCACTCTTTATATAAGGCTTCCGTTATTAGACGAAACACGCCTTAACGAACGAGCAGTGTTAATTTGCGACGATATGATGGGCAAACAATACACCTTCAGTGTCAAACCGCCTGGAGTAATTATATTTTCTCGGATCTCTCTGACAAAACCTGACTCCGATGTTCGTCAACAGCCGCGTGGAATAAGGACGAGTTGTGTTTCAAAGTGCAATCCACCTTGCTGCCAAGCACTTTACGTCCAATAAGAGACTTTGTAAAATTACATACATAGTAATAGCCGATACTACTTATTGTACTGTATATAATTTAACTAAATATTATTTATCCACTTTTAAAATTTTGTTTTTAATTTTATTACATTTTATATTTGTTTATGTAGCCTTATTTGACATTGCACAGTTAGGTCCGACATTTCAGGTGTGACATTTCAGTTTATCCAGGTTTTCTATTTGTATTTTTGCACTTAAAATAATTCTGCCCTTGAATACAGAATTAAATCCATCTAAAATTTCGAATCTTTATTTATTATTTATGGATAATGTAAAGAACAGTAAAAGGTCAAATAAATGTAAATTATAATATTTTTAATTTCACAAATTTTATTACTACCACAAAGGCAACAAAACGTTGTTATGTCCTACCTAATCATTACTTGAGAACTGCTGGATAATAACTGCTGTTGTAGCAATATTCACGTTTAGGAGCTCAGTCAGCATGGACTTGTAACTTTCTCAGAAGACGGAATTTAATAAGGGTCTAACTCTGCATGTTCAGCTATTTTTTGTATTTTAATATGGAGAGTTTATTATTCGAACTTTCCTTATTGTGTAAGGTATTTTTTGTATCTATTTCTATTTTAAGTATTGAGATTGAACGTAAGACACATCTTAACACGTATATATTTAAATTGTTATTTATAATATTTGATATTTGATCAAAAACATTCATCCAACATGTCTGAATTTGAAACATATTAAACACCGTTAGCCCAAAATATTTCTTTTTAATATAGTTCAGCGGTTTAGTGCTACGCAAACTAGTCTAATTTCAAACTCACTCATTAACTGCCTTCAATTTTCCCCGCTCGGAGCGCGCAATGTTGAAAACCCTCATACGTGTTAAGGTTGCTGGACTTGATAGCTTAGATGGCTAAGTGGTAAGCACCTTATCCATTATGTCTATGACGGCGCAGGTTCTATTCCCTCACACGTCCAAACGTTGACCTGATGGTGCAACTTGAAAGGGTTAGCCGATCTGTAGCAACTTTGGTGGGATCTGAGATATCAATCCAACAGCTTGACACGTATATTAGTGTTTTGAATTGCACTGACTATTAAACGGGGGGAAAATAAACTTCAAAATTGAGTTTTCAGTAAATTACCATAACTATTTAAGACCTCTCATTTGCTATCGCTAACACCATTCGTGCTCCAATGTTCCGTTCAATTTGTTCCCTCAAACTGGATGGCAATTATGTTCAAGCACAATGGCTATATTGTCTACAAACTTGCCGCGGTCCGAAACTCTTCGATAACTACATTAGTCGAGTTTGTAACAGTTGGAATGCAATACACCACTCGATTACTGTATGAGAGTAGCAGTTCTCATTTATCATGATCAGGTAACTAAGTAACATACACTTTTAAAATATGGCCAAAACACTCTGATTAAAATAAATATGTTTCCCAATTAAAATACAATTAATTTATCAGATTTAAATCTAAAAAGTTACATATTAAAGAGTGCCTAATGCTAAAAACTCTAAAATTATTAGATAATACCACCATACATTGTAATTTATATTTCTGTTTTTTTTTTTTTTTTAAATAACCTTGTCAGGATGTATAAATATTTAACACTTCGATTAACAAAGTGTTATTTTCAAGATATTCCTGAAGAGTTTACGTTCTAACAAACAATTTTTTTTAAATAGTTTTTATGTATGAGGCTTGAACAATCTTGAAGTTATAAAGAATCCGATATTTTAAAATCAAAATAAATAAAATTGCTATTGAAATTTATTTAAACTTTACATAAAACTCGCTATATATTTTTCTTGAAGGGAACAATTTAATACTATAACAATAGCTGGATTAAGGTCATTGACCTGCACCGATGCTGTTACGATCCCTCCCCACCCTCAACAACCATCAACTCTTCAAAACAAGTGTCAGATTTGATGAAAGGGACGTCACTCTTCGAGAGTTATTGATGTCCTTTCCAGTGTTCCTGCTCCCAACGATATTCCATAGTTTTGTGTCAAGTTAGACAAAAGTTGTTACTTACGTTACCCGTTATAATACAGTTCTTTTATTTAAAATAATTGTTATCCAAATTAAGCAATATAATGTTTTGTTAGTTAATAATAAACTATAAGTTTGAAAAAAAAAAAAATACATTAACATTCTGGGTTTTATTATAATGAAACAAAAATGTTAGAGGATATATTTTATGGTAACATTTACGGTTCTCTCCTAAGAAAAAATTGTTTTGTTAAAATATATATTAAATAAATACTAGATATATTATATATTGTTGAGAAACAAATACTGGCCGTCTGTGAGATTTCGGACTGTTATGATCCCACAACAAGGCAGGGGTTCATTGAAAGTTAATGGATCGCAGGGCTGCTTCTATTGTGCTGATGTCATGAAAAATTAACCATCTTTCCCAGTAGGAGGGTTCCAGAAAAAACAAAAATGCCGTTCATTAACTTGCCAAATAACATGAACTAACACTTACGTAGTACTTTTGGTCTTATAAAATAAAGTATTATTAAGTTTTATATTAACATGATGAACATTTTTATGGAAAATGTTAAGTCTGTATAGAAAAGTTGGGAAAATCATTATATTTTTTTCATTATTCATTTCCGAATACTGTGAAAAAGTAACAATGCTTTTAGCACACCTTAATTGTTGTCTCACAAAAAAATATAAGCCAAAGTTTTGAAAATAAGATAAAAAAAAAATAAAACTGACTATTTGAATAAGATTTTGGTAACTTCTTTGTAAATACAATTTATTTTTATCTGAATAAATAATGAGTTAGGGCCGTTTGCATAGTTTTAGTTTAAACCTGATATTCAATATAATATCAGCTAAGTTTAACCTTCACCTAAGTTTAAAATAAAAGACAGTTGCACACTTATAGTTTAAACTTACATCTCCAGCTGTTTTGAACTCAATCAATCTAGATTATATTTAATCAGGTTTATCATTTATTTGTTCGAATATCACTCAATATTAAAATTTAATTAAACATGGAATAACAATAGAGCATTATGTTAATAACTCAAATAAGATGATTAAGCAAATGATTGAAAATATTTAAAGGTAAATGAAATAAAGTAAAAAATTGCAAAATAACCAGTTTTGTATACCCCTCTTAAACATAAAGGTCCTTGGGTTTATGAGTTTATATTTTGGAAGCAAATATTTTGGTCTTGCGAAAACTGTCAATTACAGTCCATTTTGAATGTCATTCATCTTATAGTGTGTACTTCAATGATGTTAAGAAGAATTTTTTTGTTCAGAAATCAGTTAGTAAATAATAAACAATCAGTACGATAATAATTACCGTTTACTCCTTGAAATAAATACGTCTGGAATAAAATTACCCAATTTCACAAGTCCTTAGAATATCATTTTAAACTATTTAGGTTTATAATACAATTAATTACATATAATTACATATAAAGATCCACATAAGATCTTACATAAGATAAAGATAAGATCTACATAAAGATACATAAAGATAAATAAAGATACATAAATAAGATACATAAGATCTACATAAAGATCTACATAAGATAAAGATAATTACATATAAAGATCCACTTAAGATCAACTAGGACTGCATTATCTAGTTGTTTTTGTCAGTTAATATTTTGTATATTCAATATCATTTACAAATCCATTCAGGTATAGCCTATATAAATCTTTAAATCTAACTTTAACAGTTGAGAATTATTTTAGCACGTACTGAGGTCTATTAAAAGAGGCACCGCCAAGTTAGCGGTATCGGCAATGAACTGAGGACCGCTGAGGTGGCCACTAGACAAGCAAGTTGTGTGAGAACCGGGGATTGCTGTGGATGGTACTAATGTAGGGAATTTAAGTAGAGACTTTAAAAATCCTATACTCTTATACGAGCAATGTTTGCTTGTTTGCTTGTTTGCTTGCTTGCACAATTATCTCAAAAACGGCTCCGACGATTTCCTTCAAATTTTGGAATAAACTTAGTTTTACCTTAAAAATACGATTGAGATGGGTCTCGCCCCCAGGGAAAATCTAATTTTGCTAAAAATTAAAGTTTAAAATTACAAAATTTTAACATTGGGCTTATGGGTTGCCATGTTGGCAACGAATTAACAACATATAAACAAGAAGTACATTCAGAACTTCAAAAAGAAATGTAACAGCTGTTTATGTACTGCATATTAAATGTCAATAAAGTTTATTCTGATATTTAAATTTACTAATATTTCACCGAGCAACGCTCGGTCCTCCTGGTACTTAACTATTAAAAGTATAGCATTACAATCAAAATAATTTATTTGCTATAATTAATGAATTAATAAAACATTTCTCATTCAAGTAAAGGTCTGGAAGTAGTTTTTGTTTACGCATAAATCAGAATCACTTGTATCTATTTTTACTTGAGTTAATTTAAATCAATAAAGCTGTACCACAGATACTCAAAACGTGCTAAATAATTGCGCTGGTTTTTACCATGGCTTAACTGATTAAACATTCAATTTTAACAACATAGATTTTTATACCCCCATCAATATGGGTTGACTAGATTCTGTTTGTCAATGTGTAATCATATACATGGCTGATATCTCAATATATTCTAAATATTGAATCTATAGACTGTGTTATTCTACCTTTAGACTAATATAACAATTTATGTTATCAAACCAATTTACAATGCACCAACAAATACAAGTGTGCACCAATGAATTGTGTTTTTCGTTGTTGTTGTTAAATACGATGAACAACTTAACAATGTTAACTTGCTCAACGTTTTATCCAAGTTGTAAATAAATATGTGCAAATTGGTGGTGTTCAGTTGCATTCAATGTGTGGAAATTGATAGTGTGCAATTGCATTCCTTTTACCTTTAATGAACATTGAAAGGGAATATTTCCATATCGTTACCGTTAAAACTTTTGTTTTCGTCACTGAGACAGAAAGTTTTTTCTGTGCGCAGCCTCGTTTTATGAACGAGGTGAAGCCGAGATTGGGATGCAACAATGTGATGTGATGAATAAAGTTTTCACCTATCGGCAAAAAATAAAGACATTGAACAATAAAAAAAAAAATCCAATACGTAAGTCAAAGACTTTATTTTTTAATATGGCATTAAAAAATAAAGTATGAAAGCCTTTTTCACACTTTTCTCATTGGTTTTACATTATTATAAATTTGCATTTAAGAAAAAAATAACTTTAAGCTTGGCACACTGTAAATTTAAATAGATGCTCTACTGGGCAATTTTAAGCGACTAAAAAACTGAGGAGTGGAAAAAATTTCCGTGCAGTATGATGACCAAATAATTACGGTAATAGAACGTTGATTTGTTAGTTCATCATTAATGTAGAAAATTAAGGTGTGTTTATTCATAATGTGTAGTCAAAGTTACAACTTATATTGAGTTTAATAATGTATTATTAATAAATAAAAAAACTCTTTATAGAGCTTTTCCTTTACAATCTTCCTGGTTTTGTTTTTATTTATATTTTTTTCTTCAAGATATATGTTAATCAAAAACAAATCCTCTTGTTTTATTTAGTGTTATTTCAAAGCCATTAAAAGTTTTATAAAATAATATCAATAAACAATAATCTCCTAGCCATATGTATGTAAAGTTGGTCTCCTTTTAAAGTATAATTTAATTGAGTTGAATAAAACTAAACATTTATTGAGGCATTCGATCGTCATTTTAGGTCCAAATAAACGATGATGTAATAAACTATGCTACCGTTTATTAAATTTGCTCCTAAATTATTGGTAGATGTGTTTTTCGTTGTAATAAATCTCCAATAGATGTTATTCTACTTTAAGTTCAAAATAAGTACCTAGAAAATATTATTGTGGTAGCCCAATTTCCAATAACTCATGGTGGTATGCAAATCGGAGTTCAGCGCTAATATATGCAACCGCAGTGCTGACACCTTCACGGCAATAAAAACCCTCTAACGTCACCATAATAGTGAGTGAGGGTGGATAATAAAGGGGTAGTTTTATTTATGTAATATATCTACCCTTTTTGTAAAGGAGTGATATGTTGTTGCTCTTTCAAGGAATTTTAATAATTTTAGTACAATAAAGTTAAGAATTTTCGAATGAAATACATTTTTAAACTTAAGCAACTGGTTAACTTAGTGCTTTACTTAGTGTTGTTTTTCTTTATATTACTTTTGTTATAGTATTATAGCTGTAGAAATGCGATTAACACCAACTATACCTTTTTACAACTAACAATCGTTTTAAAACCGATGCTTAAAATTAGTGTTAATTTTTTTTATTTCGTTGTTATTTTGTTAAAAGAATGGTTACCCGTTAAAATTAAAATTTTTAAACAATCTTACACTTAAACTAATTTTCCAGGGGTAGTGGCTTTCTATAAAGTTATTTTTGGGCAAAAACCTTCTTAAATACAATTTATAAAATCAAAATATAACTGCTAGGTATTGAGATAAATGTAAATAATTGTGTAAAGACACTAACAGTAGGCTATAATAATATGGGATCATAAAAAATTTGTAATATTACTTTGAAATACGTCTCAAAGCTACACCTTAAATGGAAACCATGATTATTCTTTAGTTGTTTGTATAGAATATTCTTTTTTTCTTACTACGCAAAAAAATTATAATTTGTATATTTAACTATCTATTAGAAACTATCATGAAATCTGGAGCATTTATGTAGCAGGATTACAATTGTAAATAATGTACGACTGGCTGTTGGTGGAGTAAGAAAAATACCCGTGCTTCAGAGAAGTCGTATTCAGGTAAAATAAATTTGTTCAATATTGATCGTATTTGGCACAAAATATTAGTGATTTCCTTTAAACCGCTAATCATGTTTTTTCTACCCATACGCCACATAGTGCATTCAACCAGAGAGTGAAAAAAGTTTTTTTTTTCATGCAAAGAAGACACCTAAGTAAAAAAAAACTCACACCCTGGATTTTAATAATATAAATATCTACTTTTAAACCTAGAATATGTGTTTGATCCTAGATAACGCTTAAAAATTTTTACAAAAGCAACAAAAAAAAGTTACAGATACCCCTGTTAAAAATTACTCATATATACTTTTAGTTAAAATTGTTATTAAAAATAAATTCATTTACACTGATTTTTTTAAAGTGTCAGTATGATTAACTAATATTATTTAATAATTATTAGTATACCAACTAACGATTAAGTTATATGAAACGAAACATTCGTAAATTTAAAAAATACGACAACAACGAAATAATTGTTTATTTAGGATTTAAAGAAGTATATTACGTTTAGTAGTAATTAATTATTTACATGCTAATTAATTTAATTTACAAACACTGCAAAGTTTAAAATTAATAGTAAGTACTTTTTCCCTCTGAGACATTTTGTGTTGGATTTAAGGGTATAATATACGATGTCAGATCTGGCCACATAAGCTCCTGTCGTGAAAGATAAACTATTATTTTCGAAGGGAACTCCAATGTCATTTGGTGAGCCGTTGTCATAGGTATCATCATGAGCAATCCTCTTTGTTATTGTAGGAATTATCTGAACTTGTTAGCAAATATCTGGTTGAAGATCTTAAAATACTTATGTATGTTTCATTCAATAAGTTTAAAATCTAAGTTAAAATAGTAAAAAAAACAACAAAATTAGTTTTTTTCATTTAATTAAAACACTATAAAATCAATAATTACAAAAAATATTTTAATTACTTTTTTATGTATTTTACGCCATACAAAACTACTAGCTGATATACCCGTTCTTCGCAATGGTACTCAAATCGCAATGTCAACCCCAGGAATTTTACGCCATTCAGGTGAGCTTGTTCGCTACGGTAAATAGCCGTCAGGTTTACCTCGTTCGCTGCTCTTACTCCGTCTCAAGTCTATAATATACTTTAACTAGCTGTTTCCCGTCACGGCTTTGCCCGTGATTGAATGTATTATATAGGTAGTAAAATCTTTTTAAAGAGCAACGATATCTACTTCCTTAAGAATGATATTGAAAAAAAAAATAAGTAGTGTGAGTGGAGTTCTGAAGGTATTTCGCAAAACCTGTTCTTAGAAAATGTTTCTTAAATAGAAAAGATCCTGAGAACCTATGAGCTAATGGGAACGACCATGTCAAATTTCAACCCAGTAGGCCCTATAGTCATTTTGAAGTCATGTGGGGCGGAGACCCAAAGAACGTCAAAAACTATATTTGCAAAACCAAGTATTTCTGTTATTAACCTGGTATTTCTGTTAGCAAAATGGAACATCCACGTTAAATTTATACCCTCTGGTATCTTTGGTAATCTTGAGGTCCTATGGGGCGGAGCCCTAAAGGAAATTTCAAAATTATTTCTTTCTGACCCCCTATGAGCAAAGAGGAACGTCCATGTTACATTTAAAACCCGTAGACCCTACAGTCATTTTGAAGTCATGTGGAGTAGAGCCCTAAAGAACTTCAAAAAATATATTTGCAAAACCATTTCGTATAGTAAGCACCTATTAGCAAAATGGAACATCCACGTTAAATTGATACCCCCTAGGATCTGTGTTAATTTTGAGGTTCCATGGGGAGGAGCCCTAAAGCAAATTTGCAAAAGAATGACCTATGAGCAAAGAGGAATGCCATGTCAAATTTCAATCCCGTAGGCCCTGGATTAATTTTGAAGTCATGTGGGGTGGAGCCCTAATAAAGAACTTTAAAAACTATATTTACAAAACTATTTCCTAGTGAACACCTATTAGCAGAACTGAACATCCACGTTAAATTGATACCCCCTAGGATCTGTGGTAATTTTGAGGTTCCATGGGGTGGAGCCCTGAAGGAAATTTGCAATATTATTTCTCAGTGAGCACCTATGAGCATTTGAGCGAAGAGGAACGTCCATGTCAAATTTGAACCCCGTGGACCCTAGAGTAATTTTCAAACCTGTGGGCGGAGCCCTAAAGAATTAAAAAATAAAAACTATATTTTCAAAGCCTTTTCTTAGAAAGTAACTATTAGCAAAGAGGAACGTCCGATTTAAATTTAATCCCCGAAGGCCCAAAAGTAATTTGAAGTCCTGTGGGGCGGAGCCATAAAGAGCTTAGAAAACTAAATTTGCCCCGTTTCATTTCCACCCATGAGCAAAAAGAAACATCAATGTAAAATTTCAACCCCGGTGGCCCTAAAGTAATTCTGATGTCCAGTGGGGCGGAGCCCTAACGTGCTTCAAAAACTATATTTGTAAAACAGTTTCTTAATAAGTATTTATAAGCAAAGAAAATCATCCGTGTCAAATTTCAATACGTAGGCTACACAGTAATTGTAAGCTTCTGTGGGGCGGAGCCCTAAAGGGGTTGTTCAAAGCGTTTTTTTATGGAGCACCTAAGAAAAAAGAGATCACTCCGAATTTCAATTCTGCAGGATTCTAATTTGTATTTAAATTTGACCATACGGATACCGTTATATTGAAATTTCAAAGGCCTGTGGGACGGAGCCCTGAAGGAAGTTCTCAAAATCATTTCTTAGTGAGCAACTAAAAGGCAAGGTTAACGTGTGTTTAAAGTTTCAAGTAAATATGTTTGGTAGTTCCTGAGATTTTGTGATGAGTCAGTCAGTAATCACTCCCCGTCAGGTTTAGCTTGTTCACTGAACTCACTCGCCGCAATTCTATAATATCCTACAGTTTTCTATTACCAATCTTCCCTCAATAATTTGAATTAGAACAGCTGTTTACAAAATTAATATTACTTAATGTAATCATATGTTTCAATACAAAAATGGTGCTTCCATAAGAATAACATGGTAACTTCGAACACGTGTGGGGCGGAGCCCTGAAGGAATATTGCAAAATCGTTTCTTAGTGAGTACCTAAGGGGCAAGACGAACCTATGTTCAAATTTTTAAGTAAATTGGTTTGGTAGTTCCTGAGATTTCGTGATGAGTCAGTGAGTGGGATTCCGCTTATATATATATAGATTTGTTGTTAACAAACTTCCCTTGGTACTTTAAGTAAGAACAGCTGTTTATAAATTAATATTCCTAAATATAATCACGTGTTCATCATTAAAATGTTGCTTCTAAAGGTATAAAATGGTAACTTTAAATACGTGTGGAGCGGAGCCCAATGGAAGTTAGAAGGCTGGAGGGTAAACCATCAATATTTCTGGAGTTTCCACTCGAAAAAAAGAAAAAAAGATTTTTCCTTTTTATGGTTGTAGGGGTTTTTGACTCCTGGCAATACTTACAAAACTTATGTTACATCCGACATTCAAAACCAAACTTCCAATTTTAAAGTGATTTAATGCGAAAATGGCAAAAGATAGAGCGAAACCTCAAAAAATAAAGTTGAATATAATTTAATTCCCTATTTACTACATTCAATAAAATTTCAGATCAGATACATCCTTGAGGCGTTGGACTACAAAAATTAAAACTAAAAAGATGGTACCCAACGTGGTAGCTACCATAGCAATTTTCTAGGTATCTGATTATCAAACGGTTTAAGAGGTCGATAAATTGTAAATTTTCTGGCGTTATCAGGTCAAGAGCTTTAAAAGAAGTATATGGTTGTCGGGGTTTTGATTCTGGGAATGCTTAAACAACTTGTATTAAATCCTATATTCAAAACCCAACTTCCATTTATAAATATAGATTTATACTGCTTAGAAGTAAATAACAGTGAATTATGAATTAATTAAATAATTCTTTATGCTAATTTAGTTATTTCTTAATAGAAAATTTTACAAAGTATATATTAGTAATTTCAATAAATTACACTACAGTATTTTGATAATTCCTTATTTTTAATCAGACTTGAAATACCTTTAAAATATATTTTACTAAGACGACCGTGAGGTATCCACTTTAATTAAATATTTAAATATATTTGATACACCTCTAAATTCATATAGTATGCCATTAATAAAACTTTGCTTACAAAATATTATTTATGAAAAAAATATATTTCAAAACCAGGAATTAACTCAATTGAATGGCAAGTGTCAAGTATCGAGTTTTTCTTTAATCGCAAAAACTTTTGAAACGGAAATAGGTTAACAATATTTGGCCAACAACTTTGGAAAAGTAAAAATCAATAACTCAAACAACATAACGTCGTTTGCTACAGAAATCAGACACGTTTGTTTGGAGAGTGCTGATGAAGTGGTTGTTGGGGTAAATGCTGGTGACGTTGAATTGTGTGGTTAAATTAATGAATGTGTAGTAATGGTTGAGGTTCGTTAACCGATAATTTGTGCCTGAATGATTATAAATTTCATTTAGGAAATCCATAAATGTAATCCCATCCGGTTTCATTATTAACAGAGACAGTGAAGAGTATAATTTTTCCCTATTAATATTGGAAGTGTTATTATTCCACATTAAACGGGGCTTTACGATTTAAAAGGATAATTATAATTATAAATTACGCATAAATTTAATAAATATTACAAGTTAAATCTTATTTAACAGATTAAAATCTGTTTAAATTTATCAGTTAAATTTTTTAATAAAAATTATAATTTAATTTTATCTACCTTTGATATATATGTCAATAAATATTATAAAATATTTCTTGAATATATTTTTTTAATAGGGTACTACAATCGCTTATTCTATAGCTAATACACTCATAACAACAGTCAACAGCAAAAGATTGCAAAGATTTTAAACATATTTCGCTGGTCGATTCTATTTTTAAATCATAAAATTGTATTTTACGACTAACTTCAATTTGTTGTGAAGTATTATGTATAATAAAGTGAGAAACATAGAGTGCAAATACAGTGAAAACCTTAATCGAAACTTCAAAAAATTATATCTTAATTCTACACCAAAACTCCCCCTAACACCATACATTGTAGTTTGTTAAGGATATATTATGTATTCGAAAGAAAAATTAATTAATTTTTTAATACGTAAAAAGACAAAGTGTTAGAATAGTTGAAAAGGAGGTATCGTACTTCTTATTCTATATATAATACTTTCTGGTGAAACAAAGATTAATAATATAAATAATTTAAACTGAACAAATCCTAAATAATAAAAATAATATTAATTAGAATTCTTGATGGTTTTAAAGGAATTAACTTTAATAACCATGATTTTTAAAACCTCATTAGTTTTATTACTATGGACATGTTTGGTATTATTGATGTTTTACTTAAACGAAATAATCAATATTTAATTACAGAGAAAATAAATAATTCAACTACAATTGGTTATTTCATTGGCCACACAGATTTTAATTGCGTTTTGGGATCTATGGTGCTTTGAATCAGAGAATGTGGTGACAATACAGAATCATGTATTAACACGAGATTTCCAGAGTATTTAAACTCTTCTAACAATACTGTTGTCAAAATCTATTTTTTTGAACAATTACAAAAGTTGTTGGTTTACCATAATTTTGTCTTTTAATTTTGGAACATAAACTTGGTTGAGTAGGTCCTAAACTAAAGCTAACCGATTTAAATAACTTGTTAAAATAGCCTTAGTGAATATTAAGCTAAATAAAAATTTAAAAACAATTTAAAATATCTCCTTGTATCATTGTCAAAATAGATGATTGAATATTTTTTAAATACTCGTACTTATTTTCATATTATTTGATTTTAATTTCAAACATACGCGTAGTTATTATAGTAAATTTGTTGTATACCTAACTTATGTTTTGATATAGGCTACTTACTGCAGATTGTTTCTAATTTAAGACCCATATTTAAGTAAAGAAGCTTACACCAAGGACATGGTCTAGAAAGCAATTCAAACTTGTAATTAAGTTCTCTGTTTCACTTTCTACTTGGCATGTGTAATTTTATGTTTATGATGTTTCTCAGGAGTACACTTGAGCTGAATTATAGTTGAATAAATTAATATAATGTAAAAGTAATAGTTTTAAATTTTAAACTTCTAAGTAACTTTAAAACTTCTAAGTAACTTTTAACCTCATAAGTTCTAACTTTTTAGTATGTTAAAAGTGTAATATGTTTATACAGAAACATTTTACAACAAAAAGCAATTATATAAATTTAGCTTCAGGATTTCATGCTTTCCCTATTGACACTAATTCAAATATGCCATTATGCTAAAAAATATATTTTAGCTAAGGAATTATCTTGAAAAAGTAAACTAACAACTTATTTTTTTAACACAGCACTGGAAGACGAAAGCAGAAACAAATAATCTATAATATATACAGCCCCATGTGTAACTGACTGACTGACTCACTCACTTATATGGGATACGAATTTCTGACGTATCTATTTAAGCTAGAGATTTGAAATTTGGCATACATCTAGCCTGAATGGTTAATGCTAAGTGTAAAATCTTAAACTTGCAAATTTTTAGTTTTAACCTACTAAAAAAATTCAAAATGGCGGATTTCCGAAATTGTAATTTTACTTTTTTTGCTGTAGCGCCCAAACGCTTCGTCCTATCTAAAATCTGAGAACAATACTACGATAGGGAATTTAATTTTCTACAATTTTGGTCCTTTAACTTTTTATCGTATCTCGCACCGTTAAGCCTCCAGAGCGTTTTTAATGAAATGCCGTTTTCGGTTTTCGGGCTCTAGTGACTAAGCCGATGGTTGTAAAATTTTTTTTAAGGTTTATTTCGATAGATCTTTTTAATATCTACAAATCTTCCCCTTATATATTTTGCCGTATCTCTACTAGTTTACTCACAAAAGTCATTTTTCACTTTTTCCGGATTTTGTGAACATAAGTAGTGGGAAAACACCGGTTCTGGGACACTAGAGAAATCGTAATTTTAGTATTTCAGCTTTAGCTGCCAAATGTATCTCTTCTCGTTTACTTAATTTTTTTTTCTTTTTTCGGATCTTGTGAACGTAAGTAGTGGGAAAATACCGGTTCTGGTCCACTAGAGAAATCGTAATTTTAGTATTTCAGCTCTAGTGGCCTAACGGTTAGTCTAATCTTAAATCTGAGAGCAATATTACGATAGGGAATTGGATGATCTACAGTTTTTGTCCTTTGACTTTTTGTCGTACATCGCACCGTTAACACTCCAAACAGATTTTTGTGAAATTTATATTTAGTTTTAGGGCCCTAGCGACTAAATGGTTTGTCCTACAAAATGTTTAAATGACAACTTTTATAGGTATTTTTAATATCTACAATTTTGATTCTGACATACTTTGCCGTATCTCTTTCCGTTTACTCTCAAAATACATTTTTCACTTTTTCTCAGATGCCTGAAATTTAGCTACACACACATACCATGAGCATTAAATATAAAAGAAAAGTATCAATTTAAGCTTTAAATATCAAGATAATATCTTAAAAGTTTTAGACTTCCTGAACTATTAAACCAAGTCAGCGAAGATAAGGATAGAGTTTTGGGTGGAGGCCTCAATTAGCCTGTTCAGTTCTTAAGACTTAGAACAATTAACGAATTCGGGGCAACCCAAAATGGGGGCATGGGGGCGGAGCCCCCATTGAGCCGTAGGCGAGTCTAATAAACTATACAGCCCTATGTGTAACTGACTGACTGACTGACTTATATGGGATACGAATTTCTGACGTAAATATTTAAGCTAGAGACTTGAAATTTGGCATACGTCTAGCCTGAACGGTCAATGCTAAGTGTAAAATCTTAAACTTGCAAATTTTTAGTTTTAACCTACTAAAAAAATTCAAAATGGCGGATTTCCGAAATTGTAATTTTACTTTTTTAGCTCTAGCGGCCAAACGCTTCGTCCTATCAAAAATCTGAGAACAATACTACGATAGGGAATTTAATTTTCTACAATTTCGGTCCTTTGACTTTTTATCGTATCTCACACCGTTAAGCCTCCAGAGCGTTTTTAATGAAATGCCGTTTTCGGTTTTCGGGCTCTAGTGACTAAACCGATGGTCGTAAAAAATTTTTTAAGGTTCATTTCGATAGATCTTTTTAATATCTACAATTTCTTCCTTTGTATATTTTGCCGTATCTCTACTCGTTTACTCACAAAATTAATTTTTCACTTTTTCTGGATTTTGTTAACGTAAGTAGTGGGAAAATACCGGTTCTGGTCCACTAGGGAAATCGTAATTTTAGTTTTTCAGCTCTAGTGGCCTAACGGTTAGTCTTATCTGAAATATGAGAGCATATAACGATAGGGAAATTAATGATCTACAATTTTGGTCCTTTGACTTTTTGTCGTACATCTTGTGGGTTAACCCTCCAAACTGATTTTTGTGAAATTTATATTTAGATTTAGGGCCCTAGCGACTAAATGGTTTGTCCTACAAAAATGTTTAAATGACAACTTTTATAGGTCTTTTTAATATCTACAATTTTGATTCTAACATACTTTGCCGTATCTCTTTCCGTTTACTCTCAAAATAATTTTTCACTTTTTCCCAGTTTTGTGATAAATAAGCGGTGGCTTTTGGCCAACTAGAGAAATCGTAATTTTAGTATATTTCAACTCTAGCGGCTAAACTGTTAGGCCTTTCATAGATTTGAGACTACTACGGTACTTAATCGGATGAACTACGATTTTGGTCCTGTGACTTTTTGTCAATTTGCGAAAATCTCCAGACTAGTTTTGGTGCAATCGCGTTTTCAGTTTTTCCACTCTACTGACAAAACGATTGGTCCTATCAAAAAATGTTGCTGAATATGACTGGAATATTTTATTAATGGCTTACAGTTTTCAGAACATTTTGCCGTATCTCTACACATTAGCTCTCCATACAGATTTATTACAGGATGATAAACTCAAGAGACCTTTGGTATCTTGTAAACCAGAATGGTTACCGAAAGCTTAAATTGGAGACCTTAACTCCTTTTAAGACACTATTAAAAATATGAATTCAGCTATTTTCGGGGTTAGTGTTACTAATTTACAAACTTTTAGTAAGTTCCTTCACGGATTTTAGGGAATCTTTTTAAAATTTTGGAGTTTTTTGTGATTTCTATCTCGTTTATCAGATTTTATATTATTTCGTTTTAATGTTATTTTGTTTTCACTGATTTATTGCAACAATTTTTGACGAATTTAAAAGCTTTAATTATTATTGATTGTGAGAAGTGTGCATTAGCCTTTTGTTTCTGTCTTGGCTGTGTAAAGCTAACCTATTTAACACTCGACTTTTTTATTTACAAACTAATTCAGCGAACACATTGGAGTTAATAACCCTCAACAAGCCCATTCACTGCATCAAGTTTTTACAGAAATTACGGAATTGGGGCAACAAATTAGGGAGTGGACCCTCCATTCAGCATAACACCCAGAATTAATAATTATTATTTCACACTCAAAATATTTTATTGAGTGTATTAAACGGTTTTGTTACTGTCTTGGCTGTTCAGTTCTTCCGTGGAACTAACCAATTTCGTACTTGACTTTTTATTAATTTACGAATTTAGGGACACCCCTAAGGGGGCATGGGGGCGGAGCCCCCATCGAGCCGTAGGCGAGTCTTAAATTATATCTATATATTTCACATAAGTCGTTATATTTCACCTTGAGAGAATTTAATGTAGGCCTATGTAATGAGTGGGCTACAACACTTTGATTTTTTTACGAATTTCCATAAAAGGAATACGCTATCACGGTAAGCACTAAGCCCGGGACCATGAAACTTTTTGTTTTGCTAAATACACGATATTGAATTATTACTATTACAGCAATTCTCAACTAATTATATTTTGGTTATTTAAACATCGTTCATTAGAGAGGAATAGAGTGAATTTTACAATGCTTGATATACATTCGCAAAACTAATTTAATTGTTAGTAAACGCTACTTTGCTAGGTTTGGATATCATTCCTACAGACGAAAATCTTTCTAATTCTGGCTGTATCGAAGTAATTGAAGGGGGAAGAGAAGACGTGCCTAGCAACTTAGAAGCTATCACTTTGGCTAGAGTAATTGGACTAATTCCGTTTATATTTTATTATAAAAAAAATTGTGTTACATTTTGTATAAGATTGTCTCCGATTCATAATTTGCATATCATGTATGTTTTTGCAATCAAAGAACCTAAAGCTAGTCCATTATTTGTTCTCTTTTTGTTCCTCACATCCCATTTCTTAATTTTTTATTTTTCCCTCATAAAAGGTTTTAAAGAGGATGTATCGTGAAAGTTATATATAACGTGATTAATATAAAGTTTTCATAAAATGTGTTAGTTAAGAAGAGAAGTTTTGGGTAAAGAAATAAGAATAAATGCTCCTTCGGGTATTTTTGTAAGAGGTTATCAGGAAAAGCAACATGTTATGTCAGTTGCGACTTAGCCACCTGATACTATGTCTTAGACGGTTTTGTTTCGACATACAGTGGTAACGAACAAATAAAAAACAAACAAAAAATCATTGAACAAAACCAAATATATATATATATATATATATATATATATTCAATTTTAATAATTATCCTCATTCCATAAAAAAATAAAAAAACGGATTGAAAATGTGAAACGAATAATATATTTTTTTTTATTAAATTTTGGGTTCAAATGTTTTGATTTTGTATTAATCACTGAACATACCATTTACAATTGTCCATAAATGTGTAATTTTATTTGTTTTAATAATATTCGTGTAGGAATATATGCTGATTACTAGTAGTCACAAGTAGTATGTAAATATTTCTTCTTATTTTTTGGTGTTAATGTTTAAAAACTTGTATATTTTTTGTTGAACGAAAACCTTAATTATTACATTATCTATATTCCCAAAAACAGAAATTTAATAATAATTGTTAGTACTATTATATTTGGTTATACAAACTAATAATCTAAAGTCCTAGCCATCAATTTAATTCGTCCATAAAAATTGCATGTGGGGATTAGGTGGTTTTACTTTTAAGAAATAATGCTATAACTTCTTTTAAGTATATTATATAATTTAAACCCTAACTTAAGTATTTTATGTTCTTTATATTTTTCTCACGGATTTTATTTGGTATTTTAAAGTTAAAACTATAGGTTATATTTAGGGTTTTTTATATTATGAATATGAACAAGCTTTTAAATATATCTTAGCAAATAAAATTGATGAACTATAAATGAATATTGAAAGTAATTTACATGTTATTTTGGTCCAATAGTGCGATTTTCGATTGTCAGAAAAGGAAAGACGTTCCAAATCCAACCGCATAAGTCTTTGTCATGAAATATATAGTATCAGTTCCTCGGAGAACAACCAACGTCACTCAGTAGGCTTTCGCTTATAAAATTTCTCAACGTAGACATTCATTTTTATTTGATATATCTGAAATGTATCTGTTTACATTTTATATTATTTCTATATCAAAGTATGTGATATTTTAATTATATAATATATTTTCTAATCTTATAACCACATAATAATGAAAAACTATTCATAATTTTTATTTTAAAGAATTGTAAAATGCGTTATTTTGGTTCCAAGCATATTTTTATTTGCATGTAAACTGTACTTAATTTGTAGTTTGCTATATAATCTACTCTTAAATGATTCCGTTTTTAATATCTTCTGACAGAAAAATCTTAAGATCTACTTTACTCATTTTATTAATTAAAGCGTATTTGGAAGGCTCTTTCAATGTATATGTGCATATAATGAGGACCCTTAGTTTTTGTTAGGATTTATGGTTAAAAAAGTGTCATGTTTTCCATAGCTTATATTAATTTTTTACATTTGTAGGCAAATTTTGCCTGTCTTTATAGTATTTTCGAGAAATGCATTACATTGGTTTGTAGGAAACTTTATCCTATATCAGAATATTACCAACCGATTTAGTCAATTTCCTCACTATTTAAAAGTGATTTGCAAAATAGCTAAGCAACCTCGTAATTTATAGTGGTTAAAAATACTAAGTTAGAGTTTTTTTATTTTTTTTTTATATTAAATTTTGCACAACTAAATCTACAGTTCTGCTGACATATTTAATTAATTAATGGGTCGTTGGAAAGCTTTATCAGTGTAGAAATTATGTTGAATAATTTATGAAATTTTGACAACAAAGTGACAACAAAGTTTTGGTAACAATCAAAGTGAGTAAGTGTCTAGTTTGTCCAAAATCTTAGAAACTCTCCAAAGAATTATGTCATTATATTGTTTGATTAATTTTATTTAGCAAACTATAAACCATAAGTCAAATGACATGACTTATCAGCTATATCAAATATAAAAGTTTGATTCTAGAGAGCTAATTAAGTGGATAGTAGTTGAGGTGGTTAGTAGTAGAAATGGTTGTACGGGAGTGAAAAATAGAGTCTAAACAGTGATATATATCTTTAAATATTTCGATATAATACAAGACTTTATAATTTAACATAAAATCAACCATCTTAGCTACATATATTACTTAAAACTAAAAATGTCAACATTTTGTAATTTGGATAAATCGGATGAAGGTTTTTTGTAGGCTAGTTATTCGTATTAATCTATTAATCCACGGATTGATCCATTGGTAAAGCTCTTCTAAAAACTTTTCTTTATGAACTTCCAATAACTCTAATGTAGCTAGAACACAAAAAGTGATATTTACTCGATGAGGGCACAAAGTAATTTGATGTAATGACAATAACCTTTATATATATGCGTTATCGGCAAAACAGTAGTAACAAAATCCAAGTTTCAAAAAGATAACCATATAATATAGTGAGTGTTATCTTCAAATAAGTATCTTTCTAAGCATAACAGACATTAATTGCACACACGATAACTTGTGTCCATTTGTTCATTAAAACCCCCAAATTAAATTCTTATTACAGTAAACAAATTCAAGACTATTTAAGACTATTTTTAAGACAGTTTATACACAAATCGTAGATAAGGCTCGAGGTTAATTCTTGCTACGATGAAATACAGTGAGAGTTGCAACTTCTCAAACTCTGGTTGTAGATTTGGCTCCAGGTGTTGCCCCAATGTTTGTAACTTAGGCTAACGTAAAAAAATCATCAGAATTCATTGGAAGTTTTTACATTTCAAATATTCTTTTCTTTCTTTAAAAAGATTTAATAAACTTATTCTGTTTATTTTTTAACGAATTTTTATAACTATAGATGATTTTTCCACAATTCTTTTTTCCAAATATTAGTAACACTTTTATTATTGCATTTTAGTAGTAGCATTTTTTTATTATTGGCCGAGTATCATGAATAAAGGAAATTTTACTGTCTGTAAACTGTTCATTTATCAATACTAATTCAGCTTACCTATCGACTTAAAAACTTTGTAATTCTGAACGCGGCAAAGTAATTGAAGGCGAGGAAAGAACGTGTCTAGCAATTTAAAAGATCTCACTTTGTACCAACACAAGTAAAGATATCACATGAAAAATTGCTTTTACACTTAAATAATATGATACAAATTAGATTTTAAACTGTAAATATATATTCGTTAGAATGACCATGACTTAAATAATATAATACTTGTGATAATCTTTTTCAGAAGCATAATACAAGAAAATTTTAAATGATATAATAAAATTTTCCTAAGTATATATTTTTCAAATTCTAAATTGTTAACTTAAAATAATAAAATTAATATATTATAGACACAATTGTTTGTTAGAAATTATGTATTAAACTTCACCCTGCATAACATTTATTATGTATTCAAAGAAAGTTGAAAAAATATATTGATAGACATTTTATTTAATAGAAAATAACAAACCACAATGCTCTTGAAAACTAGCAAAGCAAAAGTAAACAAAATATCACATGTTAATTTTTACAGAATAAATTACATATGATTGAAGTGAACATAATACCTTCCCCCTAACCTGTAAGTCACATGTTTAATCTTTGAACTGGTTGGCGTTGTCTTGAGGATCTTCTTAGAACCGATGAGGATGGTTGAGCCTCTGAGGTGTCTGGAACAGGGTGGTACTGGCTGTTAACTTCTTGGTTGATAACTTCCTGGTTGTTAACTTCTGCTTCTGTAGGAAGATTTATGTTTATGAAAGAATCATGGTTCGTTTCATATTTTAGTCTTTCTCCGACAGCTCTTATTTGGTCAACATGCCGTTTGTGTACCGAATTCCCAGATCTTATTTCATAGTGACACGAGCCTAGTTTACGTATTATCTTCCCAAAGTGCCACTTTTTCGAAGTCCCATAAATTCTGTAAGAAACCGACTCTCCCTCTTTGAAGTTTCTTGCGCAGATATTTCTTTCTAAATTAGGCGAATAATCACAAACTGCTGTCAAATCGAGTCTTGATCTCAAGTGCCTACCTATAAAAAGATGAGCGGGCGTTAGCCCTGTTGTTGAGTGAGGTGTTCTTCTATGAGCCATTAGAAATCTAGCCAATTTTTGGTTTAGAGAACCGGTTTCATTTTTCATTGCTCTGAGGGATTGTTTTAAGGTTTGGACATGTCTTTCAACTTGGCCATTGGTGGCTGGATGATGGAACAGAGCGTTTGTGGCATATTCCATTCAGCCTCAAGAAGTTTTTAAACTCATGTACGATATATATTGTATATTACGACTAGCTGTTTCCCGTCACGGCTTCGCCCGCGACTGAATTTATTTTTTAGGTAATAAAATCTTTAAAAGAGCAAAAAAATGTTCCTCCTTAAGAATGACATTGAAACAACAAATTACTTAGAGTTGAGCTCTGAAGGAATTTTGCAAAACATTTTCTTAGTGAGAATTATTGAGCAAAAAAGAACAACTATGTCAAATTTCAACCCCGTAGGCCCTATACAGTCATTTTAAAATCATGTAAAGCGGAGCCCTAAAGAACATAAAAAACTATATTTCTAAAACTGTTTCTTAGTAAACACCTATAAGCAAAACGGAACATAAACGTTAAATTTCAACACCGTAGGATTTATGGTAATTTTGGGGATCTGTGAGGGGAAACCCCTGGAATAATTTTGAAGTCCTATGGGGCGGAAAAGAAATTCGAAAACTATATTTGCAAGGCCGTTTCCAAGTGAGCACCTATTTGGAAAACGGAGCATCTCCGTTAGATTTTAATCCCTTAGCATATATAGTAATTTTGATGTTCTTTGGGGTGGAGTCCTAAAGTAAATTTGCTAAATTGTTTCTTAGTGAGCAACAATGAGCAAAGAGAAACGTCCATGTCAACTTTCAACCCCGCGGGCCCAAAGTAATTTTCAAGACTTCTGGGACGAAGCCCTAAAGAATTTCAAAATATATACTTTTTTGAAATTCTTAAGCTAAGGGGGACGTCCATGTCAAATTTCAACCCCGGAGGCCCTAAAATGTTTTTGAAGTCCTGTTAAGCAGAGCCCTAAAGAACTTCGAAAACTATATTTGCAAAACCAATTCTTAGTAAGCACCCATGAGCAAAGAGGAATGTCCATGTCAAATTTCATCCCCGTGGCGACCCCAATGTAATTCTGAAATGCAGAGGGGTAGAGCCCTAAAGTGCTTTAAAAACTATATTTGCAAACCCTTTTCTTAGTGAGTACCCATGAGCCAAGGGAATCCTATATCATATTTCAACCCCGTGGGCCATAGAGTAATTTGAAGGTGTAGTAGGGTACAGACCTAAAGGGCTTCAAAACTATATCTGCAAAACGTTTCTTAGATTCGAAAACTATAATGGTAAAACAGCTTCTTAGTGAGCACCCATGAGCAAAGAGGAACGTCCATGTCAAAAATTTCAACTCTGCGAATGCCCTAAGGTAATTTTGAAATGCAGTGTGGTGGAGCCCTTAAGTGCTTCAAAAACTATATTTGCAAAACAGTTTGTTAGTACGAAATAAAGTTAACTGTATTTAATACAACCAAAGTACACCAGACTAAAATTAATAGTAAATCACTATAATCTTGACAATGTCAAACATAAATAAATATTATATCTCACACCTGGTTACTTCTATGCTTATAAGCATTTTCTTGCATGAATTATCATGTGGCAGATGTAAACAAACCTAATTCAATTTCCATAATCATATGTTAGAAAACAAAAATGTTGCTTCCATAAGAATAACATGGTAACTTTGAGGACGTCTAGGGCGTAGCTCTTTGTGAATATTAATATGAAAATAGTCAGACTTTCCTATTTTGAGCCTAAAGAATGAGTATACCGAATTTCAGCACTCTAGCTAGTCGGGAAGTTGGAGAATTAGTGATGAGTGAGTGAGTGAGTGAGGGCTTTGCCTTTTATAGATATAGAAGATAGATGTATATTGTGGACCATTATCTGATACCAAGATTTGTGGGATACCAAAATTGGAGAAAAAAGTACGAAGACAATCAATTGTTCTGTTGGCAGTTATGGAGCTCATCGGAATGACTTCTGGCCACTTGCTGTAAGCATCCACAATGATCAGGAAATAGCTGTTCATAAATGGTCCCGCGAAGTACAATGGATCCTCTCCATAGGATTTTCAGGTGGACACCAGGAATGAAGAGGTGCTTTTTTAGGGTTGTTACGATGTTCTTGACAACTTTTACAGTTTCTCACTAGCTCTTCGATATCTTGGTCTATAATTTTCCACCAAACATATGAACGAGCCAGTGCTTTCATACGATTAATTCCTAAATGAGCCTCATGTATTTCTTCAAGAATTAGGTTTCTTAATGATTTGGGTATAACTACTCTGTGTCCCTTAAATAAGCAACCTGTTTGTACACTCCATTCTAATTCAGTGCCCTTAAATTCGCTTGATTGGCTTATTAATGTTCCCTTGTAGCGTCGTACGTGTTTAGGTTCTCGTCCCAAACTTCACACTTTCCTCAGCATATAAACGCCAACTCTGAACGGCCCGGCTAGAACCGGATAACCTCAATTGGGTTATTCGGTCACATCCCACATTTTTTCCAATTGCGCGGTCTGGGAGCAATATACTGTCGTTTGTAGACCACCGTTGATATCGTGGTCCATTCAACATTACCCAAGAATTGAAACTTTTATCACTCAATTGAATACAATAAAATTCATAAAATATTTAGACTTAATGTAACTCTGTAGCGATCAATTGATCAGCTTACCCACCAACCCATGTGGGAGGTAGGCTGACGAATTGCACCACAGTGACTTATAATTTATTGTTCTGTAGTTAGGCAAATGTAGATTCGAAGTTAGTATTTATAGCTGAGCGGTTAATTTCTCTCAATGTAGTATGCATCATGTTCGTGAAATTCGCCAGCCTACTAACCCACCCATGTGGGAGGTAGGCTGACGAATTGACCTAATTGTGAGGTTCGCCAGCCTACCTAAAAATGAGGTTGCAATTTTCTAGCCTCAGAAGAGGTGGGGTGCCCAATTGCATTGTTCGTGAGGTTCGTCAGCCTACTCACTTACTCATGAGGGAGGTGGGCTCACGAATTTCACGTAAACAAAATTTTTTAAAACAATACTTCATGTTGCTTAATGAAAATTTAAAAAAAAAAAAAAAAAAACATTAAACATATTATATTTGACCAGCAAAATTATAGTAAAAATTAACCAAACACGTCAGTTGTAATTCGTAGGTGTATTATAAAATGTCATTAACTACCGCAATGCTAACCTGCACCTGCGAGATTGGCGAAGCAGGTGAAAAAACTTTGAAATTTACCTCTAAGACCAAAAATAAACTTCGTCTCCGATCGTTGGTGGCTCTATTTGACCCGAAAGTGTTCGTCCCTCGTGGGACATCAACAGAAATCGCCAGAATCGTGATGCTCTGCCTTGGACTTAGCGAGAAATACATCCGAGGAAAGGTCGGGGACAGTGTTCGCCATCGAATGATCGAGATAAATAAATAAATAAATAAATAAAAATTTTATTGTCATTAAACCATTACAGTAATAGACAAAGTCAAGACTACATACTAAACTTAGCCTACTATATACATTTTGAGCACATATTTACATTACAGAACATTTACACAATGATGCAACAACAGATCAATATTACAAAAGTTTACAGCAGTCAAAATATTCAGAAACAGAGTAAAAGGGATTGTTGGCCAGTAAATTGTACAATTTGCTTTTAAATATATTTAAAGGCAGATCAGTGAGTTCTAATGGTAATTTATTAAACATCTTTAAACCTAATACTTCATAACTATTCATTGACTTGGATAATCTATGAAATGGTACATTTATTTTTCTACTTTGTCTGGTGTTGTATTTATGGCCTCTATGGCCTCTCTGTATTTATTCCTCTGATATATGATATCAGAGGAATACTCTCGAGCTCAGTATACACCTCCGGAAGTCGTAGTCTATTGCCCGCAATGTTATTGCGTGGTTCAGCTTCGGAAGTTAGTGAGGATGTTTGCAACGAGGCATCACGTAGAATACCGTCATCGTCGCGGAGAGTGGTACCCGTCGCAGTCATGGGGTGACAGGGCTCCCACCCCCCACTCCTCAGCGGCTTCCGATTGCGGAACCTGGACAGCCCGGGTGTTCCTCGTGGCCCAACCCACCGGCTATGCAGGCCCCATCAACACCCGTGGAAGAGGTTACACCTGCGTTAGCGTCGTCGCGTCGGCCAGCGGCACGGTTGTGGTTCCGGTAAACGTAGTCACTCGAAGCCCCATATTGGTGGAGATGTCTACGTCCATGACGCCCCCGGCGAGGCCATCTGGTCGTCTTCGAGCTCCTGTCAGGCTTCCAGGCGTTCCCCCTTCCTTGATAAGGCGTCTCCGCTCAATAGAGCTCGCTGTCAACGGCGTAATACAGTCCCATCGGTTGAGGAGGGGACTTGGGTCAGATCCCGTAGGCCGTCTTCTACGTATTGCCGAGATGGTACGTTCCGCCAGAGAGTATGCGCATGAACGTCGTCAACGGCGCGAAGGTCCAGGTCGGCCTCCCCGGTCACCTACGTAATTAATTAACTGACGTGTTATGAATGTTTGTTTGGTGAATAAATTTTCTTTGTTGCACTCTATGGAAAAAAGTGCATTCATTTATTATTTTAAAATGTTTGACGGTATTAAAATTACATATGTCTATATGTAAAGAGGTACCGTATTGGCCATAGTCAGTAAGAGGAAAACTCCATAATTGGTGGTGTACTCGTTAAATAGTTTTATTTACTAAATGTTTAAAATTTGATACATAAATAATCAATATTTACTTATTGAGTCTCGTTACCCGTACGTATATGTCGTACCGGATCATGTTCCTTCTTTTTTTAACTTTTTAATCGGTATTCATTCGTTGTATTGTTTCAATACAATACAATACAATACAAGTACCAATGTCTCTAGCAACTTCTCTAGTACTTATTCCGGGTTCATTATGAACAGCATCAAGTATTAATTCGTCTATCGCAACGCCATATACTGTACCCATTTAATTACGCTGTTTTTGTACGGTGCCAAAGTCCGCAAGCCGCTGGTGTAATCTCAAGAAAACTCTTGGACAAGGAATGCGCCGATTCGGAAAGCGACGTTCATATTCCCTGCTGGCGGCAAGAGCATTTCTGTTACAAAAACCATACACAAAGTGTATATCAGCATATTCTTGTGATTTGAATTCCATTGCAATCTTGGTTTTAATTAACAGAGGTTTGCTACCAATAACGAAGATGAGTATTTATGATTACCATATCCTCGAATACGCTTTGTGATTTTTATACCTATAAACTGACAATTGACACGAGATGCAACTAGTAAATCACAATATATTTCCTTAACGACTATGAATAGATATTAATTTCAACTAAAAGTAGGAAGCGATCGTTTTTTGGTATTATATAATGAATTATTATGAGAGAATTACGACAATTGACTTAAACATTAGGTATATCCAATATTTCCAATTTACGTATTAACGTACTGTTTTTAACGAAAACATTATGATCGGGCTGAACTATCACGTGCCGGGTGTTTTGTTAAGCCAAGGGTAATTTATTATTGATTTCTTGCTGTTTTTGGCCACTTATCTCAATATAATCCCCCTATGTTGGGTGATATCTATTGGGTGACCCGACTGCGTTGTGAAGTAGGTAAGCTGACGAATCTTGGATATAGTGCAGTTCACGAATTGCACTACATCTGAAATTCGCCAACCTACCCACCGGCTAGTGAGGTAGGTAAGCTGACGAATCTCAGATATAGTGCAGTTCACGAATTGCACTTTATCTGAAATTTGCCAGCCTACCTACTGCCTAGTGAGGTAGGTAAGCTGACGAATCTCAGATATAGTGCAGTTCACGAATTGCACTTATCTGAAATTCGCCAGCCTCAGTGAGGTAGGTAAGCTGACGAATCTCTGATATAGTGCAGTTCACGAATTGCACTTTATCTGAAATTCGCCAGCCTACCTACTGCCCAGTGTAGGTAAGCTGACGAATCTCAGATATAGTGCAGTTCACGAATTGCACTTTATCTGAAAATCGCCAGCCTACCTACTGCCTAGTAAGGTAGGTAAGCTGACGAATCTCAGATAAAGTGCAGTTCAGGAATTGCACTTTACCTGAAATTCGCCAGCCTATCTACTGCCCAGTGAGGTAGGTAAGCTGACGAATCTCTGATATAGTGCAGTTCACGAATTGCACTTTATCTGAAATTCGCCAACCTACCTACTGCCTAGTGAGGTAGGTAAGCTGACGAATCTCAGATATAGTGCAGTTCACGAATTGCACCTAGGATTATAAAGTGAGGTTCGCCAGCCTACCTACTGCCCAGTGAGGTAGGTAAGCTGACGAATCTCAGATTTAGTGCAGTTCACGAATTGCACTTTATCTGTAATTCGCCAGCCTACCCGCTGCCTAGTGAGGTAGGTAAGCTGACGAATTTCACTAATTGTGCAATTCGGGTACTGCGCTTAGGATTATAAAGTGAGGTTCGCCAGTCTACCTACTGCCTAGTGAGGTAGGTAAGCTGACGAATCTCAGATAAAGTGTAGTTCACGAATTGCACTTTAGCTGTAGGTAGGCTGGCGAACCTCACTACCCGGTAATTATTAAATACGCTAAGTTTTTTAAATGTGAGATTCGCCAGCCTACCCACTGCGTTGTGAAGTAGGTAAGCTAACGAATCTCAGAAATTGTGCAGTTCACGTACTGCCCTTATTATCATTAAGTGAGGTTCGCCAGCCAACCGACTTCATTATGCAGTAGGTAGACAAGCGAATTTCACTTAATGGTTATAAAGTGCAGTTCGGGAATTGCACAATATCTGAGATTCGCCAGCCTACCCACTGCGTTGTGAAGTAGGTAAGCTAACGAATCTCAGAAATTGTGCAGTTCACGTACTGCCCTTATTATCATTAAGTGAGGTTCGCCAGCCAACCGACTTCATTATGCAGTAGGTAGACAAGCGAATTTCACTTAATG
Source organism: Neoaliturus tenellus (assembly GCA_030545055.2). Lineage (NCBI taxonomy): Eukaryota > Metazoa > Arthropoda > Insecta > Hemiptera > Cicadellidae > Neoaliturus > Neoaliturus tenellus. The sequence goes on from CM061537.1 coordinate 5,506,147, forward strand.
GTTATAAAGTGCAGTTCGGGAATTGCACTATATCTGAGATTCGTCAGCCTACCTACTTCACAACGCATAGGGTAGGCTAGCGAACCTCACATTTAAAAAACTTAAACCTACTCTCTTAAATGTGAAGGAGGTGGGCTAGCGAACCTCACTTCCAGTAATATGTGAAATTCGCTAAGTTTTTTTTTAAAGTGAGGTTCGTTAGCTTACCCTCTTTGTTATGAAGAGGGTAGGCTGGCGAACCTCACTTTATAATAAAAGTGAGATTCGGCGGCATACTTCCTTGATTGTGAAGGAGGTAGTCTAGCGAACCTCACTTCTTAGTAATATGTGAAATTCGTTTTTTTATGTGAGGATTAACGTTGAAATTAATCCTATTATTCTTCATTACGGATTATACTTATTATTATTCTACCGCTTATTCTTCATTAACAATTAAAGAAGGCTCACGCGAGACTCGCCTACTATATTATTACTCTACCGCTTATTATTCAATAAGAATTAAAGAAGGCTCACGCGAGACTTGCCTACTATATTATTACTCTACCGCTTATTCTCCATTAAATATTAAAGAAGGCTCACGCGAGCCTCGCCTACTATATTTTCACTCTACAAATTATTCTCCATTAAATATTAAAGAAGGCTCACGCGGGACTCGCCTACTATATTTTCACTCTACAAATTATTCTCCATTAAATATTAAAGAAGGCTCACGCGGGACTCGCCTACTATATTTTCACTATACAACTTATTCTCCATTAAATATTAAAGAAGGCTCACACGAGACCCGCGTACCATATGTCGAAGCCATTATTTTGACAATAGTACATTTAGTATAGTAATAGTCAGTTTTCCCTTATATGTGACAATATACTGAAATAACGCCATCTTGAATTGGCCGTAATGAAATAACGCCATCTTGAATCAGCCGTACTGAAATAACGCCATCTTGACTCGGCCGGTCAGTGACTATCCATTAAATATTAAAGAAGGCTCACGCGAAACCCGCCTAACATATGACGAAGCCATTATTTCGACAATAGTACATTTAGTATAGTAATTGTCAGTTTTCCCTTACATGAGACAATATACTGAAATAACGCCATCTTGAATAGAACGTACTGAAATAACGCCATCTTGACTCATCCGGTCGGTGACCATAATAGCGCTAACGCCATCTTTACTCAGCCGGACGGTGACTATAATAAGCATGAAAACTTCTTCACTCGGCCGGTCAGTGACTATAATAAGCATGAAACCTTCTTCACTCAGCCGAACAGTCACTATAATAAGCGCCGGTAATTGCATTTGAATTGGCCGCCACTAAAATTGGACCAATCACAGTAAACGCCACTTAAATTGGCCCAATCACTGTTGCCGCCGCCGACACACCAAAAAATAGACCAATCACAAGGGTTAAAGAAGTGTCAGGTCACGAATTTAGGTTAAACTGGATCCCCTTAAGAACTCTAGAAGGGATCCCTTTCCGAGCAAAATTTTCGTCGGACAAAAAATTAACTTCCTTATCAGGCTTTTAAATGGACAATACATATACCAAAAGAATTCTGCCAGAACGTAGTTCACGTCGATATGCGACTTGGTACGAACTAAATTCTATTTACGTAGATATTAGCGTTTAAAATCGCGAGGTGAGAGCATTATTTCAGAAATTTCTAATTATCTCGGTAATTAAGCGTTTTTGAGCGTTTTGGACCTTATCCTACCTCCTACAAAGGTTCCTCCCTTCACATCGACTTCGATTTGTAATGCTGCGCCGGATCGAATGAACATAAATTAGACACGAGTGAGGCTGGCGAATTGCACGTGCCGTGCAGTTCATTTTGCTGAGATTCGCCAGCCTCCCTCACCTCACTATAGCTGAAGCTGGCGAATCTCACCTCACTATTGATGAAGCTAGCGAATCTCACCAGTGCTGAAACTGGCGATTCTCACTATCCTGACACACAAATAGCAGAGATGCAATGAAAACTGACACCAAACATTAAACACCATAACCATATAAACGTTAAGAAAAGAAGGATCATGATCCGGTAGGACAGAGGGTTCGCTACCAACTCCGACTCTAAAAAACGCATGATTTACCTCATAAACGTGGAAAAAGAAGGAACATGATCTGCGAATTGCAAGTGCAGTGCAGTTCATTTTGCTGAGATTCGCCAGCCTCCCTCACCTCACTATTGCTGAAGCTGGCGAATCTCACCTCACTATTGATGAAGCTAGCGAATCTCACCAGTGCTGAAGCTAGCGATTCTCACTATCCTGACACACAAATAGCAGAGATGCAATGAAAACTGACACCAAACATTAAACACCATAACCATATAAACGTTAAGAAAAGAAGGAACATGATCCAGTAGGACAGAGGGTTCGCTACCAACTCTGACTCTAAAAAACGCATGATTTACCTCATAAACGTGGAAAAAGAAGGAACATGATCCTGTAAGACAAATGATTCACTATGTACTATGATTCTATAATGATTCGAATAAACATAAATTTGACACGAGTGAGGCTGGCGAATTGCACGTGCAGTGCAGTTCATTTTGCTGCGAATCTCAGAATACGAGTAACTCGTCCTCCGACCACTCGTTGGGCTGCGCGTGACGCTACCACCGTACATCACATTAAACATGAATTAAAAAGATGAAATTTATCGCGATTTTGTTTCACGATAAATGAAACGAAAGCACTACGAGAACCACCTAACCTGAGACACAAATCGCTTTGTAAATCGCTTTGTAAACTCAATATGACGCTTGGATAACCTTATAAACGTTAAAAAAAAGGAACATGATCCGGTACGACAGGGGGTTCGCTACCAACACTGACTATTTGAGTCGCGTGGATAGCCATGTAAACGTGGAAAAAGAAGGAATATGATACTGTAAGACGAAAGATACGCTACGTACAATGATTCTATAATGATTCGAATGAACATAAATTTGACACGAGTGAGGCTGGCGAATTGCACGTGCAGTGCAGTTCATTTTGCTGAGATTCGCCAGCCTCCCTCACCTCACTATTGCTGAAGCTAGCGAATCTCACCTCACTATTGATGAAGCTAGCGAATCTCACCAGCGCTGAGGCTGGCGAATCTCACGTGATTGTACTGCGGTTCGCCAGCCTCACAACCTCACCGGTGATGAAGCTGGCGAATCTCACTATCTTGAGACACACATAGCAAAGATACAATCAAGCGGTAAGTAGTGAACTGCAATATTAGGGAGATAGGTTGGCGAATTGCACCGGCACTGAGGTTCGTCTAATTCTAACTATTTAGGTCCGCGAATTGCACCGGCGACGAGATTCGCCAACCTAACGACCTTCCATTCACAAACCTAGGACTACTTAGAATGCAATTCGCCAGCCTCAGAAATTTCCGCCACACGCCTTCCAATTCACATACAACTTACAACGTATTACCACGTATATTTCAGCTACTATCTATCTAATTAACCATCCTCTAACGAAATATAACCTTTACGCACGTTAATTACGTATAAAATTAGAATTATCACTTTTCACACAAATTGGAGACGAAAATATGGCAAGTACTGATGAGGGTTCTACGTCCGTTTAGTTGGCTACGAGACGACAATTTGAAATGGAATGATCCCGTATTATATTAATTTTTTTTTTTTTTAACAAACCTACTTCAGATAAACAATTTAAAAGTTATCGTACGCCAGGGAGAACTTTATAAATCATAAAATCTACATACGAATGCCATGCGGTTTGCCAGCCTACCTACTGCCTAGTGAGATAGGTAAGCTAACGAATCTCAGAAATAGTGCAGTTCACGAATTGCACTACATCTGAAACTCGCCAGCCTACCTACTGACTAGTGAGGTAGGTAAGCTGACGAATCTCAGAAATAGTGCAGTTCGGGAATTGCACTATATCTGAAATTCGCCAGCCTACCTACTGCCTAGTGAGGTAGGGAAGCTGACGAATCTCAGAAATAGTGCAGTTCGGGAATTGCACTATATCTGAAATTCGCCAGCCTACCTACTGCCTAGTGAGGTAGGTAAGCTAACGAATCTCAGAAATAGTGCAGTTCACGAATTGCACTATATCTGAAATTCGCCAGCCTACCTACTGCCTAGTGAGGTAGGTAAGCTGGCGAATCTCAGAAATAGTGCAGTTCACGAATTGCACTTTATCTGAAATTCGCCAGCCTACCTACTGCCTAGTGAGGTAGGTAAGCTGACGAATCTCAGAAATAGTGCAGTTCGGGAATTGCACTATATCTGAAATTCGCCAGCCTACCTACTGCCTAGTGAGGTAGGTAAGCTGACGAATCTCAGAAATAGTGCAGTTCGGGAATTGCACTATATCTGAAATTCGCCAGCCTACCTACTGCCTAGTGAGGTAGGTAAGCTGACGAATCTCAGAAATAGTGCAGTTTGCGTACTGCACATGCGTTTATAGTAGAAGGGATTTGCCGGTCCTGGCGCAGGTCAAGGTCAGCGGTTGTAACTGTTGTAACGTTGTAACTGTTGTAGGGATTGCAGCGGCTGGGGGTGAGGGAGGGATGGGGAGGTGAGGGAGGGATGGGGAGACGAGGGAGGCATTTAAGGAAGGGATGAGGTATTGGGAGCTAATTTGTTTGTGGGATTTTGACGAGGAAGGATGTAGGGGTTAGAGTTTAAGAACAAAATTTATCTCAGGCGAGGTCAGGAATCGAACCCGGCCCGCCGGCGTGTGAAGCCGGCGCCCTACCCCTGAGCTACCGAGGTACTTGTCGAGAGGTGGCGGAAATGTGTCAGATAGTCTGTGGCGACAGCTGGCGTAAGGGTTCGCGGTTTGTCCGCTAGAGTGTAGTATGTGCGCTGCTAGTTTACGTATTGTCTACTAGATCGCAGCATGTACTAGGACTGCGTCTAGTTTACAGTTTGTCCGCTAGAGAGTAGCATGGGGCGGAAGAGCACGGGAAAAGGAAGCAGGACTGCCAACCCCCAGGGAAATCCCAAAATATCCCCATGAATTCCCCAAATTTCCCTGCAGTGCTACCAACCTATGTCACCCACTATAAAACAGTTGGGATTATACTATAAAAAGTGTATAAAACCCCAAAATGTTGGCTTTATAGTATATAAAATCAATGGCTAGAAGCTGTTAAGCAATTTATAATGTCATTGTACTATATAAAATGCATGTAGTAATTTTTAAGTGATTAACATGCAAATTTCAGCTTTAAAAAAATAGCTAATATCTTGAAAACGGTGCGTACTAGGGGCCCGGGGACCCAAAAAACTACAAAATAATTAGTAGAGGTACCCCCAGGGGGTGGGTACTTATAATTAAAAAATTAACCCAAAAGTTTGCCGGTTGCATCCAAAAAATGAAGGGACAATGAAGGGTAAAACTTTGAAATTCCATATCTTAGGAAGGGCTCTATGTATTAACTTCATACTTGGTATGTGTGTACACTTACTTGCTATCCACTGTAAGTAACTGTCTCTGTAAAATGTGTTTAGTGCTTAAAAGTTTTAGCTGCAAAGTGTGGGAAGCCCCATGATAATATTGGAAATTAGATGTGTACTGTGTAAAAATTAACCGACAAATGCTTAGCGGTCGCGAGTGTGTCTGAATATATAGAGAGCAATTACCATATTAAGTGCAAACACATTTTAGAGTAAGAAATGTAAGTTAGAAAAGCGCTAGAAATTTTAAGACTGAAGTTTACTCTACCGATCCCGGGAAATAAATGAGACGCGCGCGGTACCGACCGTCCTTATATGCAGTTTGTGAGTCACGACTGACACCCCCCAACCCTCCCCCCAAGACAACAACATAAAAGAGCGAAAATCCGGAGAGCTCAGTTATTTGTTGGAGAGCTGCGGGATAGTTTCTACAAGAGAGAGGGATAAATAGTTTAAGAAAAATATTGGTTAAATTGTGAAGATAAAATTTAGTTGCAAAAATTAATTAGTTATTAAGTATGGGTTGGTCACCGGCTGCACGAGTATAGGCAATGTCCTGCGGATGATTGATTGAGGTAACAACGGGTGAAAGTACAGGTAAATCTTATACTGTGTATCCAGAGTTGTATTAATAGAGAGTCTCAGCTGTCTTATAGTTGAAGATGATAGAGCAGAATAAAACATGTGTTAAAGGAGAGCGGTAATATAAACAGGGTAATAACGTGAATAAGAATAGTCGGGCGGGATTGTCAATAGATATAACCAGATTAAAAATTTGATATTTTTGCATGTTAAGTAGCCTACAGTTGCATTATTGTGTGCAGAGTTAATGTTTACTAAGGTGGTGTTTACCGTTCGAGATTTGGCGAACAAATGGAGAGCGACAGTTATAGGGGTGGTTATATAGTGGCGAGGACGGTGGAGGGGTGAAGTAAAGGAGTGGGGAATGAGTGGTTTAGGCATATGCGAACTAAACTGAGGGTTAGCGCATTTTGCTGTGAAATATCGTCTGGGTAGATTGTAGAAGGTGTATAGGGGGTAACTGTAATGTTACTTATTCGTTTGTAGTAATTAATATGTGAAACACCAGCTTGGGAATATTATGTAGATAGGTTTTTATTGTTACAGTAAATCAATACCACTAAAAAGTACATTATTTGTAAAGTTTTCGAGGTTACAATTTTGTTGCTGAAGCTTGAAGTTATAATTTTTTCTGTTAAAGTACACAGACGAAATTGAATAAAAAGAGTAATAGAGTGTATAGATATTGTTTGAGATACTAGGTTTTGTACAATTTAGTGAGCTACATGTGAAGTACTTTTTAAGTTTGGTTAACATATTATTTAACCTTGAGATCCGAAGATTAGAATATTTTTGTATAAGTTTTAAGGCCCTTCGTATTAGGTTATATAGAGACTTATTAGCATATTAAGTGCAAAATAAAACTAGCAGAAATGAATCCTATACTATAATATGAGCAATGTTTGAAGGGATATGTGTTTTACGATCTAAAAATATAGCCGGTAGATTTTGCCTAAACTTTGAATTTAAGAGTGTTTTAGTTGAAAAATAAGTTTAGAAACAGTATCGATCCCAGAAGAAATAGAATTTGGCCCAATTTTTAGTTTTAAAATCGTTATTTTTAACATTGGTCTTTTGGGTTGCTATTTTGGTAAAGAAATAACAACGAAAGGTATTACCTGAATTATTACCTGAATTACCTCCTCTTTATCGTTGACCAGCCTAGGCCGGATGGATAGCGTCAAATATTTTCTTCTAAAAACTTAACACTACTATATACACTATTTACAAAACATATATTTAACTATACTTTGGCGGTGGACCTCCTAGCGAACTAGCAGCTTCAAAAAATTCTTCTAGGGAGTAGAAAGGGTTCCCAAGTAGAATGTCCTTTATTCTACGCCTAAAAGCAGCTGTGTCTAGTTTTGTTAAGTGCTGTGGCAGAACATTGTACATTCTAACGGCTATGGCAGGGAAACTGTCCCTCGACATCGACAGTCTATAACGGTTGGTGTGTATTTGCTGAGTCCCTCGAATGTGATGCCCATGCTTTTGGCCTCGGATTTCATACAGATTGAGATTTGTTTTGATGTGGAGAAGGCATTCAAAAATATATTGGCTGAAGACTGTGAAAATTTTAAGTGATATGAAAAGTGGTCGGCATGGTTCTAGTCTATCGCTGTTTGTAATGATTCTGAGTGCTTGTTTTTGTAATTTGAGAATACGTGTACAACCTGTCGCATGGCCCCAAAGTTTAACTCCGTATGTAACATGACTATGGAACAGGGAAAAGTATACAGTCAGCAAATACTGCTCAGTAATCTGAAATTTTAACTTCCTAAGCAGGAAAATTACCCTGCTTAGTCTAATGCAGACCGCACTGATGTGAGAATCCCATTTTAATTTTGGGTCAATTACAAAAATAAAGGAAATAGCGTGGAACGAGGATTATTTGGCCTGTGTTGTCGTTCACTCCCATAAGCGTGGAACAAGTGTAGGGCCTACTCCTGGTTTTTAAGTAGTTTTGATTATATGGTAAAGCACATGTTAATACTTGAAGATGTGGATTGCACTTTGACAGTTAAGTCAGCAGTTTGTATTATTACTTTGTGTTGCTTTTTAACTCTATAAGACTGGTGTTAAGCATTTTAAGTAAACAATATACAAATACCCCCGTCGCAGCAGACCTGCGTACTCACCAAATTTCCAATGCAATTTCAGATTATTTATTTTCCCCATTAAACTCCATAGGATCGAGTATGTAGGTTTTCTGCCCTTGGGTGTTGTTAGAAAATGGAACTTAATCAATAATTGGTGAATGTAAACACAAAATTGTATCAAACTCTGGCAATTTGTTATTTTCCCCAAAAACCCCGTGGGGGTGAGTATGTAGGTTTGCCGCCATATTGGTTTTGTAGCAAGTATAAGTTAAACCTTATATAGATAATGTACATACCAAATTTGATTAAGTTATATCAATAAATAAGCAAGATATAGGGGTTTCTTGATTTCCCTTAAGAATAACATGGAAAACACATTTTTGGATTTGCCCCGTAACCAGTTATGCTATGATAAAAATTCAAAATACCAAATTGTTTGTTTTTTAAACTCTTTTAAATGGTTTCAGTTAAAATTGATGAATTTAAAAAATTAAGGTCCAAAAATGCCGAAAACTCATTTTTGACCCCTTTGAAACCCCGATCCCATAACCCGACAATGGTAGTTCGCGAACTCATGAAAATAGACCTGGTTTTACACCTCCATACCAAATTTAATCAAAATCGGAGGTCTCCTTCAAAAGTTATCAGTACCACGGACACATATGAAAATGAACGATTGGTGTTTTTGGCTTCTGGGGACCTCGAAATGAAAAAGTAAAGTGGTCCCGGGCTTAGGTCTTACCATGGCTACTACCGTAATAGCGTATTCCCTATAGGGAAATTCGCTAAAATGTGTTTTTTTTTTAGACAAAGAGACCTGTGTTTATATTATTTTTATCAAAGAACTAAATCCTCCTATTTGCTCAGTTTGTAGAAAAATTGTTTGAGCAGTTTTTGAGATCCGTTTGTAAACATGCATATAAATATATCTTAACTCGTATTACCTTACCAGAATAATAGTACTTGGGGGTCGAAAATTTGCCTGGTAAACTTGTACTTTTTATTGTAGTCATAGTAATACCAATGACAAATTGTGCTCTAAAATTCTAAGCTTAAAAATGATTGTTTATTTAAAAAAACAAGCTCGTTAGCTCTGCTTATTCGCCTCTATGGCAAGCTTGTTCACTTGCTTATTCTCCTTTAAGGATTTTTAATGTAGGCCTAAAGGTGTTGCATCATATTATGAGAGAAATTTGGATTTTACCTCTGCAGTTAACAGCTGATTTGATAATTTGCCGTTCATTTTTTATTTTAAAATTTAATACTCGCAATTGTACAAATTACTCATTGGTTCTATCCTTTTAATAAAATCAAATTTAACTAAATATGCATGATCAAAAGTAAAAAGTACTATTAAAAATGAATATATTATTTTCCAATATAACATTATTCATTAATTCATATACTGGTTATAAGGAAAAAACAAATATTTATAATGAAGTTGTATATTTAGCTGTTTTTATGAATTATTTTGTTTCGGTATTAAAATCTACGAGGTGGCCTCTGCGCAAATTGCTCATTTTATGTTCTGTATGAGTGAAACTCACCTACAGTACGTGAATGTTGATTATGAAGTGACATAGATCTATTTTTCTTTATTATCTGACTTTTAAATTCATCTGAAGCTAACAAATTGCAATTCACATTAAAGAACTTGCAATAAAAGTTGGTCAACATTTTAAAGCGCCCTCTAGGAATAAATAAAAGGCCACGGGGGCGAAGCCCGAAACAATATGACCTTTTTAATTACGATTCGTTACTGCGTTATATCCTAAGCTTTAAAATGACACCTCAATCTTAAAAATCGGTTCAGTAGGTCGAGAGAAAAAGGGATGTAACAGATGAAACCCATGTAAAAATAGAAATAAGAAGATAGATAAGACTAATGTTAAAACTTTTAGAATTTTAATTCATGACTATAGCTGTGTACCTGTTCTTTGCATGGGGTGTGTGTACTGTGTATTAACCGAATTATATGAACTAGAGATCGCCCACTTGTTGAAATTTGACAAAAAATTCAGTTGATATTGAGCCAATTATTTTAAAATATTTTATAAATAAAACATCTGTTCTTCCTTATTTGCTAGAAGTTGTTATTACAACAAATGTCTTATGATTCAATCAATTATCCTTCTCTCATAAGATTAACATTGAAACTTTGAAAGCCTGTAGGGCATAGCCCCTTGGGCCGATGAGAATTAAAATATGATTCTGCTCATCTGCAGCACAATACCTTTCTAGCGGTATGCGCGGATTTCTCCTACGATGCACACATGCTGAGAAAAAGGAGGAAATGAAACATGATTGCCTATTAATATATAGATGCTTTCAGAAATTGAATATATCACCATTAGTTTGTTTATTTAAAAGTATCTAGGTATCAAGTTTTATGCTTAATAGCTCCCAGGCACATTTGTCAAAATCTGGTTACATTCTTTGTCATTTGGTTTAGAAGTTAATTCTATTAATTTTTTGTTGCAGTTTTATTAAACATATACATTCGTATAGTGATTTACTTTATGGTTCTATGAGTATAAACTCATAAACAATTTCAGAAAACTCAGACTTGTCAAAATTATTATATATTATTATGAAACCTAATATTGAATCATTGATAGGATGTGACGATAGCTACATGCCAAATCCAATATACACCCTGCATATTTTTTTCTACCCGTGAAAGATGTGTACAGACATGTGTAACATTGAATCTAAATTAAAAAATTAACAAAACTTTGAATACCCAAACCAAGTAAAACAACGCAAAACCTGTCAGTAATGTAAATGCACCGCACCAGTGTATATATTATTAAATAGATAATAGGTCTACTTAATTTTTTTGTCTTTAGATTTTACTTTCTTACCTAAAACCTCATTTATTGCCAATGTATACCAAACCAAATAAATAGGGAAATCCTATGTTAAAAAATTTACAAAAATGGAGGAAAATAAAGAGTTGATGGTAGGATTACTTCTCCTGATTGCCACAGGAAGGGCTCTTTCTACCTTCTAAATGTCAAAATAAGCATTTTAGTTTGTTTACAAAAAATAAAAAGCAATAACAAACTTCTGCAAAAATATTCTAAACCATCTGATTCCATTCAACCAATCAGCATGATCCTTGAATGAAAATTACTGTAGTACTATCAGAATTTTGTGAGAAGCTTTCTGACTTCTTCATAAGAACATTACTTATTTACTTCCTTCACATTGGTATTGCCCCGTCTATAGCCAAAGTACTTGAAAGATTGAGCAATTTATAAACCTCCTTGGTTTTAACTTCATATTGTGTTTGATGAAATACACCTTTTTTGTCAAAACTTACAATAAAAGCTAAATTGGAACTAAAATTAGTTTGCAACAATAAGAAGAAATATTTTAAGTTTTAAGAAATAAAACTGATTTTGTAATAAAATATGCATAAATTATTTTAATATTCATATTTAGAACCAAGAATTAGTAGACTTTACTTACTGTATTTAGGCCGGTAAAAAGTTAAAAGGTTAGGTATGAATGAGTCTATATTTAAGTGTTGCTATCTGTGGTGAAAATGAAAAACTGTCTAATCCAGCTGATTAAAAAGCATGGATAAAAAGTTCAAATTAAATATTCCCATAAGAATAACATTGAATATTTCGTTTACTATGAGGCAAAGCCTTTTTGACGAACTATGATTTAGACCAGCTAAAATCGACTTAATCGTACCATCTATCAATAAAAGTTTTCATATAATTTATTAAAGCCCTTGTCGCGTGAAAAGAGATTAAACATTGGTATTTTGCACAACTTAGTTATTTTGATGTACTATGGGGCAAAGCCCTACGGTCGCTAACGCAATTAAAGTTGCAATGAACCTTCACACCATTGTTGTCTATGACATGAAGAAAAAATGCAGACCATTAGGTAAAGTCGTTGTCCCGTGAAAAGAGGACAAAATAGAACGCATGAGCGTTACAGACAAAGGGAAAGAAATTTAGATGACACAGGTTTTGGATTCTACGATGCATCAAAAGTAAAAATAACAAAACATTTTTAGATTTTAAGCAATGTACAGACAAAAGTGTAATTCAAATAATATACTTGAATTTAAATATAAAAGGTATATAAGGGCACACAAGAACTTTTCCAAAGTCTATAAATAACTTTATCTTTTAACATTACCAGTTACCCAAAGTGTATGTAAACGGTTCTTTTTAAGAATTAAAAAGATATAAAAAACAAACTTTTCTTGACCTCGAAGGGTTTAGCAACAATTTGTAATACATGTTGAGTTTTTAAAAGGTTTTATTTTTTTAAATGGCGTCAATTCATTATAGGAAACTAGTATTTAAAGTATAAAAAAACCCTGCCTCAAAGTTACCCAAAAGAAATCTAAAACAAGCCTGGAAATATTTTCTAGTACAACATTTTTTATAACTTCGCCTAATATCTCTACTTGGTTTTGATTAAATAAATATATCCATACCCTTTACAATCTTCCTCGCTAACATCTCGCAAAGAAGAGAGCTCCGCAACCATTCAACCCTTATTTTATATAAACCCCCCACCCGCCAAACCGCCAGGTGGAAGCCTACATTGGAAATCAACATGTTCAACCCCCAGCTTTTGCAGCAACCTTGACAGGCCTATGCCAGGTGCGACCCATATACACCGAGGTGGATGTGAGTGTGTTTCTCAACTCATCGATTTAAATTATAAACCTTGGATTCTAGACAAAAACTATTTATGCTCTTTGTATAATTGTATAGGAAAAAAATGTTTTTTATTTTGTTGCAAAATGACCATTAAATAAATGACTAATGTAGTTTGTATTATAAAAACCATATCCATAAAAATTAAGGATTCCAGCTTACGTTTACAATACATTCTAATTATTTCCAGCCTCATAACTGGGAATTTCATCTTAGTTTCTATAAAAAACAATGCTGGAAACGACTGTCATATGGTTAGACAATGGGCGTATTCGGCCTTCCAATGGTGTGTTTTCTATACTATGCCGTGTTTTACAATAATTTTAAAGTAATTCACACTTTATTTTGCTCTTGTGAAGGTAACCTATAGTCCTCTAGACAATCTTAGATGTTCAACAGGCTCTATAATATAATCACTCTAAAAAAAGACGCAGTGTTCTGTATCTAATCGGCCACACGAAGGTAGACTAGAGTATGATTCATTTCTTTGTTTAATAAAGTGGATATTAATAGAAAAACACATGAATAGTAAATGTAGTCTTTACTGTATCGAACCCATTAGTGCAAATAAATAATAAATACCTATTACAGAATAACTTTACCATTATAATTCGGATGAAATTTTGACACAATAATAACAAGGAAATTTATTCAGCTAGCTTGGAAAAGGTTATACGGTGGTGTCTCGGAGCTTGATAGAATGCAATATCATAATTACCAATTAGGTATATCTAATTAAAAAAACTCTATTGCCAATAAAATATACTACAATTGAGTGCAAGTCCCATGTTCCTACACCTAGGAGGTGACAAGTTGTTACAGGATATTCAACGAATTCCTTTGTTTAACGGTAATACTAGCAGAGTCTAAAATCAATACATCAGACCAATCCAATATTGTGAATCTCTTTAATCGCCAAAACTAAACATATTTACAGCTTATTACTAACAAATGTTTTAAAATGCTTTTATTTAGTTTCAATGTAATTTAAATGGGAAATTTTGAGATTTCAATGGTGGATTGCGCCTTTATTTTTACTCCATTTCTCAACAGTTTTTTAGGAAAATAACTACAAACCAAGCCCTATCCAACGACACCAAAAACTTGAAAATCGGTTGAAAATTGTAGAAGTCCTAAACACAAAAAACCTTTAAATAGGTATAGATACTTTGAATGCCCATTTAGTTTTTTTTATATTATTATTTTGTAATTTTCGGATAGGGAATAAGCTATTTCATGGTAAGACTTAAGCCTGTGACTATGTAACTTTTTCGTTTTGAAGTGTTCAGAAACCAAATATAATAGTCATTAAAATTTATATATACGCATGTATATAAATGTATATATATATATGTGTGTTTGTGTGTGTGTTTGTGTGTGTGTTTGTGTATTCCTATACACAATAACTCTCGTACATATAAAGTACCGGAAGGGGTACTTTGAAGGGTTTTACACTCCAAAAATGTTTTTTTTTTATTTTTTATATGTAATTGTTATAAATTTTAAGTTTTTTTTTTATTTAAATCATTCGAAGTCTAAAGACTATATTATTATACAGCTGCAATGTTAATCTTTGGGAGAATAGGAATGTGTTAATATTCATTTATTAACCATTATTTCTTTTATGAAACTTGGTATTCAGCTTAATTTGCTTGAGATTCATCCATTTATAGTAAAAAATCTTTGTTTTTGTGCTTATTATGGTAGCAAACCTGCATACTCTTTTCCCATGTTAATCATGGGGAGAGTAGCCAAACTCCTTTATTTATGGACAGATATTGATGAATCTTAGTATTTGGCTTCATATGGTCAAAATAATTCTTTAATGCTAAAATTCCTACTTACAGTGTTTCCTGAGTATGCAGCAAACCTGCATACTCTTTCCCTATAATTATCATGAGGAGAATTAACATTTATTTAACTATTTATATGTGGTGATATTTGGTTTACAGGTTTATCTGGTTAAAAGTAATATTTCTAATTTGCAAATTTATTAAATACGCAGATTTGCTGCGACGAGGGGTATTTATTTTCTCCGAATATGTACTCCGTTAAGGGGAGGACACACAAGTTTTTAAAATTGACTTTTTTTGTAAATTTTATACATTTTTATTAAATTTTAAAATACTACAAAACTACTATAGATAGTGGAAAGCCCATGCATAACTTTGTGCCTAGATGTGTAAAGAACAAGCATGCAAAATGCCATTGCTGTATCTCTAATACTTTTTAAGCCTTAGCATTTTTTGTAAACTAACTCTTCATTTTATTTACTTTCGGGAATCGCGCGTTTTCTAAAACGAATAATGTTTGTTATATTTAAATCAAAATAAAAGGTATTAGTTCACGATTTTAGCTTTTATTGATTAAAAGTAATGCTAGTATTAGTTTTTACAACATTTTTTGTCAAGATTATTAAAAATTCTTTTTAAAACTCAGAGTTTGTATTATGATCAGTGGTAATACCACGCTAAACCTAGAGTGACTCGCCGAAAATTCATGTGAATATTTAACATTAACAATTGTTATCCCTATGAAATACATATATTTTTTTCAACTTGTTATGTTTTTCTAATACAAATAGTTGTAAATAATATTTTTGCTTTGAAAAAAAAAAACTTTTTAGGGTTTTTAACAGTTTTCAGTGGGTCTTCCCCTCAATCCATAATTTTCATAGTATGTGTCTTTTTAAAATACACAGAAAACATATTTAAATTTATACGAGGTGGCCCGTGCGCAAATTGATCATTTTATGAATTTGTTTTGAGTGAAACACAGTACATGAATGATGATTGTGAATTGACAGATATCTATTTATGTTTACTATATGGCTTTTAAAATTCATCTGAAGGTAATCAGCTGTTAAATTACAATTCACATTATAGAACTTGCAATAAAAGTTGATCAACATTTTAAAGCGCACTCTAGAAATAAATCAAAGGTGGTTCCGAAGGCCGAAACAGTATGACCTTTTTTAATTACAATTCGTCACTGCGGTATATCCTAAGCTTTAAAATGACACCTCAATATTAAATATTGGTTCAGTAGGTCGAGAGTAAATTTGACGTAACAGACAAATCCCTTATAAAAATAAGAAGATAGATTATTAGGCATAATGGCAACTTTTGTATGGATTTACAGTATTAGCATGAAATACAGTACATCAAAATAAAAAATAAAACTTAAAAAAATCCTTAATTAAAAACAGTAAAAAATGGTTCATTGTTCCAGGCTAATATGCCTCTACTATTCAATGTAGGTACCGGTGGAGTATTTTCTGAAAAAATGGGTTGGCGGCATGGCTTTAGAGGATAAAAGGTTTAATTTGTTTATTTTTTGTCATTTCAACTGTATAAAGATAACGTTACTGTTTAAAATATATAGATTTTATAATCCAAATGCTTACAAAAATAATATATGCACTTAAATTGAAAGTATTATGAATGCATAGAATCTCATATTTCGTGGTCCTTGGCAATATTTTATAAATAAATCTTAGAGTAGTTTTTTACTTGATCCAATGAATATTACTGATTTTCTTTTTAAAGATGTATGTGTAAGTTGATCTGATAAAAAATTCATGCCTACATTTGATTTACGTCCATTTCCCCCGGGGCGGTGGCCGGCCGCGGTCTCATGCTCGTATGTATGGCATGCTCGTGTGTATGGCACAGTTGCAGTAGGTCAGCGGGCCTGTGACGTAATTACGAGGGTAAAGACCTTGTGTAACATTGGCGGTGAAAGTAGCAAGCAAGGCCATGGTTAAGGGGCGATGCTTCCGACATCGCGGCCGGCCGCCGCGCCTGATATTATAAATTATTAAATACACCCCGTCGCAGCAGACCTGCGTACTCAGCGAATTTCCTAATGAGTAATATTAATTTTGACCAGATAAACCTGTAAACCAAATGTCATCACATGCTCATAAATAGGGAAATAAATGTATAGTCTCCTTATGCTAAATAGAAAAGATTATGCGGGTATGCTGCCATGGGGAACACTAAAAGTAGGTTTTTAGCACAAAAACAATTTATTTCTACCATATAAAGCCATACTAAGTTTCATCAATATCTGTCCTTTGCTAAAGGAGTTTTCCTATTCTCCATATGATTAACATGGGAAAAGAGTATGCATCAGGTTTGCTGCCATGATAAGCATAAAAACCAAGATTTTTTACCATAAATGGATGAATCTCAACCAAATGATGCTAAATACCAAGTTTCATAAAAAATATTGGTTAATAAGTGAAATATTAACACATCCTTATTCTCCATAAGATTAGCATTGGAGCTTCAAAATACAATGTACTGTCTTTAGACTTTTTAATATCTCGGTAACCAATGGAGATAGAGCAAAGCTTCAAAATACTAAATTGTGTGTTTTTTGAGCTAAATCCAATGGTCAAAACAAAAGTTTAAAATTTTTTAATAATCTTGACAAAAAATGTTGTAAAAACTAATACTAGCATTACTTTTAATCAATAAAAGCTAAAATCGTGAACTAATACCTTTTATTTTGATTTAAATATAACAAACATTATTCGTTTTAGAAAACGCGCGATTCCCGAAAGTAAATAAAATGAAGAGTTAGTTTACAAAAAATGCTAAGGCTTAAAAAGTATTAGAGATACAGCAATGGCATTTTGCATGCTTGTTCTTTACACATCTAGGCACAAAGTTATGCATGGGCTTTCCACTATCTATAGTAGTTTTGTAGTATTTTAAAATTTAATAAAAATGTATAAAATTTACAAAAAAAGTCAATTTTAAAAACTTGTGTGTCCTCCCCTTAACGGAGTACATATTCGGAGAAAATAAATACCCCTCGTCGCAGCAAATCTGCGTATTTAATAAATTTGCAAATTAGAAATATTACTTTTAACCAGATAAACCTGTAAACCAAATATCACCACATATAAATAGTTAAATAAATGTTAATTCTCCTCATGATAATTATAGGGAAAGAGTATGCAGGTTTGCTGCATACTCAGGAAACACTGTAAGTAGGAATTTTAGCATTAAAGAATTATTTTGACCATATGAAGCCAAATACTAAGATTCATCAATATCTGTCCATAAATAAAGGAGTTTGGCTACTCTCCCCATGATTAACATGGGAAAAGAGTATGCAGGTTTGCTACCATAATAAGCACAAAAACAAAGATTTTTTACTATAAATGGATGAATCTCAAGCAAATTAAGCTGAATACCAAGTTTCATAAAAGAAATAATGGTTAATAAATGAATATTAACACATTCCTATTCTCCCAAAGATTAACATTGCAGCTGTATAATAATATAGTCTTTAGACTTCGAATGATTTAAATAAAAAAAACTTAAAATTTATAACAATTACATATGAAAAATTAAAAAAAACATTTTTGGAGTGTAAAACCCTTCAAAGTACCCCTTCCGGTACTTTATATGTACGAGAGTTATTGTGTATAGGAATACACAAACACACACACAAACACACACACAAACACACATATATATATATATATACATTTATATACATGCGTATATATAAATTTTAATGACTATTATATTTGGTTTCTGAACACTTCAAAACGAAAAAGTTACATGGTCCCAGGCTTAAGTCTTACCATGAAATAGCTTATTCCCTATCCGAAAATTACAAAATAATAATATAAAAAAAACTAAATGGGCATTCAAAGTATCTATACCTATTTAAAGGTTTTTTGTGTTTAGGACTTCTACAATTTTCAACCGATTTTCAAGTTTTTGGTGTCGTTGGATAGGGCTTGGTTTGTAGTTATTTTCCTAAAAAACTGTTGAGAAATGGAGTAAAAATAAAGGCGCAATCCACCATTGAAATCTCAAAATTTCCCATTTAAATTACATTGAAACTAAATAAAAGCATTTTAAAACATTTGTTAGTAATAAGCTGTAAATATGTTTAGTTTTGGCGATTAAAGAGATTCACAATATTGGATTGGTCTGATGTATTGATTTTAGACTCTGCTAGTATTACCGTTAAACAAAGGAATTCGTTGAATATCCTGTAACAACTTGTCACCTCCTAGGAGTAGGAACATGGGACTTGCACTCAATTGTAGTATATTTTATTGGCAATAGAGTTTTTTTTAATTAGATATACCTAATTGGTAATTATGATCTTGCATTCTATCAAGCTCCGAGACACCACCGTATAACCTTTTCCAAGCTAGCTGAATAAATTTCCTTGTTATTATTGTGTCAAAATTTCATCCGAATTATAATGGTAAAGTTATTCTGTAATAGGTATTTATTATTTATTTGCACTAATGGGTTTGATACAGTAAAGACTACATTTACTATTCATGTGTTTTTTCTATTAATATCCACTTTATTAAACAAAGAAATGAATCATACTCTAGTCTACCTTCGTGTGGCCGATTAGATACAGAACACTGCGTCTTTTTTTTAGAGTGATTATATTATAGAGCCTGTTGAACATCTAAGATTGTCTAGAGGACTATAGGTTACCTTCACAAGAGCAAAATAAAGTGTGAATTACTTTAAAATTATTGTAAAACACGGCATAGTATAGAAAACACACCATTGGAAGGCCGAATACGCCCATTGTCTAACCATATGACAGTCGTTTCCAGCATTATTTTTTATAGAAACTAAGATGGAATTCCCAGTTATGAGGCTGGAAATAATTAGAATGTATTGTAAACGTAAGCTGGAATCCTTAATTTTTATGGATATGGTTTTTATAATACAAACTACATTAGTCATTTATTTAATGGTCATTTTGCAACAAAATAAAAAACATTTTTTTCCTATACAATTATACAAAGAGCATAAATAGTTTTTGTCTAGAATCCAAGGTTTATAATTTAAATCGATGAGTTGAGAAACACACTCACATCCACCTCGGTGTATATGGGTCGCACCTGGCATAGCCCTGTCAAGGTTGCTGCAAAAGCTGGGGGTTGAACATGTTGATTTCCAATGTAGGCTTCCACCTGGCGGTTTGGCGGGTGGGGGGTTTATATAAAATAAGGGTTGAATGGTTGCGGAGCTCTCTTCTTTGCGGGATGTTAGCGAGGAAGATTGTAAAGGGTATGGATTATTTAATCAAAACCAAGTAGAGATATTAGGCGAAGTTATAAAAAATGTTGTACTAGAAAATATTTCCAGGCTTGTTTTAGATTTCTTTTGGGTAACTTTGAGGCAGGGTTTTTTTATACTTTAAATACTAATTTCCTATAATGAATTGACGCCATTTAAAAAAATAAAACCTTTTAAAAACTCAACATGTATTACAAATTGTTGCTAAACCCTTCGAGGTCAACAAAAGTTTGTTTTTTATATCTTTTTAATTCTTAAAAAGAACCGTTTACATACACTTTGGGTAACTGGTAATGTTAAAAGATAAAGTTATTTATAGACTTTGGAAAAGTTCTTGTGTGCCCTTATATACCTTTTATATTTAAATTCAAGTATATTATTTGAATTACACTTTTGTCTGTACATTGCTTAAAATCTAAAAATGTTTTGTTATTTTTACTTTTGATGCATCGTAGAATCCAAAACCGGTGTCATCTAAATTTCTTTCCCTTTGTCTGTAACGCTCATGCGTTCTATTTTGTCCTCTTTTCACGGGACAACGACTTTACCTAATGGTCTGCATTTTTTTCATGTCATAGACAACAATGGTGTGAAGGTTCATTGCAACTTTAATTGCGTTAGCGACCGTAGGGCTTTGCCCCATAGTACATCAAAATAACTAAGTTGTGCAAAATACCAATGTTTAATCTCTTTTCACGCGACAAGGGCTTTAATAAATTATATGAAAACTTTTATTGATAGATGGTACGATTAAGTCGATTTTAGCTGGTCTAAATCATAGTTCGTCAAAAAGGCTTTGCCTCATAGTAAACTAAATATTCAATGTTATTCTTATGGGAATATTTAATTTGAACTTTTTATCCATGCTTTTTAATCAGCTGGATTAGACAGTTTTTCATTTTCACCACAGATAGCAACACTTAAATATAGACTCATTCATACCTAACCTTTTAACTTTTTACCGGCCTAAATACAGTAAGTAAAGTCTACTAATTCTTGGTTCTAAATATGAATATTAAAATAATTTATGCATATTTTATTACAAAATCAGTTTTATTTCTTAAAACTTAAAATATTTCTTCTTATTGTTGCAAACTAATTTTAGTTCCAATTTAGCTTTTATTGTAAGTTTTGACAAAAAAGGTGTATTTCATCAAACACAATATGAAGTTAAAACCAAGGAGGTTTATAAATTGCTCAATCTTTCAAGTAGTTTGGCTATAGACGGGGCAATACCAATGTGAAGGAAGTAAATAAGTAATGTTCTTATGAAGAAGTCAGAAAGCTTCTCACAAAATTCTGATAGTACTACAGTAATTTTCATTCAAGGATCATGCTGATTGGTTGAATGGAATCAGATGGTTTAGAATATTTTTGCAGAAGTTTGTTATTGCTTTTTATTTTTTGTAAACAAACAAATATGCTTATTTTGACATTTAGAAGGTAGAAAGAGCCCTTCCTGTGGCAATCAGGAGAAGTAATCCTACCATCAACTCTTTATTTTCCTCCATTTTTGTAAATTTTTTAACATAGGATTTCCCTATTTATTTGGTTTGGTATACATTGGCAATAAATGAGGTTTTAGGTAAGAAAGTAAAATCTAAAGACAAAAAAATTAAGTAGACCTATTATCTATTTAATAATATATACACTGGTGCGGTGCCTTTACATTACTGACAGGTTTTGCGTTGTTTTACTTGGTTTGGGTATTCAAAGTTTTGTTAATTTTTTAATTTAGATTCAATGTTACACATGTCTGTACACATCTTTCACGGGTAGAAAAAAATATGCAGGGTGTATATTGGATTTGGCATGTAGCTATCGTCACATCCTATCAATGATTCAATATTAGGTTTCATAATAATATATAATAATTTTGACAAGTCTGAGTTTTCTGAAATTGTTTATGAGTTTATACTTATAGAACCATAAAGTAAATCACTATACGAATGTATATGTTTAATAAAACTGCAACAAAAAAATTAATAGAATTAACTTCTAAACCAAATGACAAAGAATGTAACCAGATTTTGACAAATGTGCCTGGGAGCTATTAAGCATAAAACTTGATACCTAGATACTTTTAAATAAACAAACTAATGGTGATATATTCAATTTCTGAAAGCATCTATATATTAATAGGCAATCATGTTTCATTTCCTCCTTTTTCTCAGCATGTGTGCATCGTAGGAGAAATCCGCGCATACCGCTAGAAAGGTATTGTGCTGCAGATGAGCAGAATCATATTTTAATTCTCATCGGCCCAAGGGGCTATGCCCTACAGGCTTTCAAAGTTTCAATGTTAATCTTATGAGAGAAGGATAATTGATTGAATCATAAGACATTTGTTGTAATAACAACTTCTAGCAAATAAGGATGAACAGATGTTTCATTTATAAAATATTTTAAAATAATTGGCTCAATATCAACTGAATTTTTTGTCAAATTTCAACAAGTGGGCGATCTCTAGTTCATATAATTCGGTTAATACACAGTACACACACCCCATGCAAAGAACAGGTACACAGCTATAGTCATGAATTAAAATTCTAAAAGTTTTAACATTAGTCTTATCTATCTTCTTATTTCTATTTTTACATGGGTTTCATCTGTTACATCCCTTTTTCTCTCGACCTACTGAACCGATTTTTAAGATTGAGGTGTCATTTTAAAGCTTAGGATATAACGCAGTAACGAATCGTAATTAAAAAGGTCATATTGTTTCGGGCTTCGCCCCCGTGGCCTTTTATTTATTCCTAGAGGGCGCTTTAAAATGTTGACCAACTTTTATTGCAAGTTCTTTAATGTGAATTGCAATTTGTTAGCTTCAGATGAATTTAAAAGTCAGATAATAAAGAAAAATAGATCTATGTCACTTCATAATCAACATTCACGTACTGTAGGTGAGTTTCACTCATACAGAACATAAAATGAGCAATTTGCGCAGAGGCCACCTCGTAGATTTTAATACCGAAACAGAATAATTCATAAAAACACGCTACCTTGGTTTGACAAGGTTGTAACTGGTCCAACCATAGTTGTAGGGGAAACGAGTTTGAAGTTTTGATGTCCTAAATTTTTTTCCATTATTAATAAATCTTGCCAATTTTTTTTATACATACTTAATAGTCATGTATATTAATGGTTTGGGTTATTTCATAAATAAATGTCTTGCCCTTTATTTTATATGAATAATGTCATAATGCAGTTAGAACCTTGTCACTTACAAAATAAGTCAAAATGTGAGTGACAAGGGTGTAAGTGATAATACAACTTTTTCAAACGAATATGGTCAACGTTTTATTAAAACACAAAAGTGACAATGTAGCATGTGTGATACAAACAAAACTTAAATGTAAAATCTTACTATTCTTTAAGTAATTTTTACTATACTTTAACAACTGTAAGAGCAGTTTATGTTAGAAAATAAAAAATGTCAATAACAAAAACACACACCACCAGTCTTTATACTGAATTTCCAATAATACACCCCTTTTAAAATCTACAAAATTAATTTTTCACAAAAACAAATTTTGCCATTATAGGTAATCCGGTTGCGCTCTATCCATTGATAATAATTTCAATGTACAGGGTATACCAGGAGTAACCTATTCAGACCGGAAGTCATTAATCTTCACGAACCCCCTTTTTTATGGTATTTTTGGATTCTAGAAATAATTTTAACACTACTTTGCAATTTAATATGTATCCCTTATCATACCGGTTTGAGAGATATTGGAGGTAAAAGTTTGTTTTTATCCCATAAAAATAACATGGAGCAAATTGTCATATCCATTAACACTGAAAATTTTACCTTTAACATAACTGTCCAAGCATAAAAATGTCTTATAACCTCATTTTAGATAATATTTCATAAAGAATACAGATTTTTAACGTAATCAATTTTAGTTTTTTACACATTTTAAATAATTTCTATGATATTGACAAATTCTTAGAAAAATAAGATAATTTATGACAAAACTAATAATTTATGATGCTTAAGTGTTTAAAAGAAGAAGCTAAGTCATTTTTATGCTAGGCCTTTTTAGTTTAAAGGGAAATTAACAGAGATATTGGATGTGAAATTTAGCCCCATGTTAGTCTTATTTGAAAAAATCAAACTTCGACCTCCATTATCTGCCAAACCGTTAGGATTAGGGATACACATTAAATTGTAAAGTAGTCTTAATACCCCCCATCGCAGCAGACCTGCGCACTCAGCGACTTTCCAAATTAGTAATATTAATTTTGACCACATAAACCTGCTGTAAACCAAATATTATCACATGCTCATAAATAGGGGAATAAATGTCTATTCTCCTTATGATTAATATAGGGAAAGAGTATGCAGGTATGTTGCCATGGGGAACACTAAAAGTAGGTTTTTAGCATAAAAAAATTATTTCGAGCATACTCCAGCTCGAAATAATACTCCAGCCATACTAAGTTTTATCAATATTTGTCCATTGCTAAAGGAGTTTGCGTATTCTCCATATGATTAACATGGGAAAAGAGTATGCATGTTTGCTGCCATGATAAGCACAAAAACCAAGATTTTTTGCCATAAAAATGGATAAATCTCACCAAATGAAGCTGAATGCCACGTTTCATTCAAAAATATTGGTTAATAAGTGAAATATTAACACATCCTTATTCTCCGTAAGATTAACATTAGAGCCCCAAAATACAATGTGTCTTTAGATTTTTTAATATCTCGGTAAGCAATGGAGATAGAACAAAGCTTCAAAATACTAAATTGTGTGTTTTTTTGAGCTAAATCTAAAGGTCAAAATAAAAATTTAAAATTAAAAAAAAATTACATATGAAAAATGCAAAGACCCATTTTTGGGGTACAAAACCCCCCAAAACTACCCCTTCCGGTAGGTCGATATATCTGATTTACAAACTCATCCGAATAAACGTAGCTTATTTAATAGCCTTGGGATTACACATCTCTACCAAATTTGATGTCGATCGGACCATTTTTACGAGAGTTATCATGTCTAGGGACACATAATATACATATATAATTAAAAATTTTAATGACTATTATTTTTGGTCTCAGGGCACCTCAAAACGAAAAAGTAACATGGTCCCTGGCTTAGGTCTTATCATGAGACCCACGTTAATAGCTTATTCCCTATGGGAAATTCGCTAAAAACAACACCTGTTTTGTTGCTGTTTTTATTCATCATTGGCATAGAGTACAGCGGATACCACCTTGTCAAACTGCATAGAGAAATCACATTTCATAAGTTAGAACTTTGTAACGTTAGTAAATCAGCTGATTTTCAACATATTGCAGAATGTGTTAACTCATCATGTGCATCAGAAAATGAGAAATCTGAAGCACCAATAACCTCATTTCGGCCGCAAATGTCAGTTACAACCTTGTCAAACCAAGGTAGCGAACAGCTAAATATACAACTCCATTATAAATATTTGTTTTTTCCTTATAACCAGTATATGAATTAATGAATAATGTTATATTGGAAAATAATATATTCATTTT
Organism: Neoaliturus tenellus; assembly: GCA_030545055.2. NCBI lineage: Eukaryota > Metazoa > Arthropoda > Insecta > Hemiptera > Cicadellidae > Neoaliturus > Neoaliturus tenellus. The sequence goes on from CM061537.1 coordinate 5,531,557, forward strand.
TAATAGTACTTTTTACTTTTGATCATGCATATTTAGTTAAATTTGATTTTATTAAAAGGATAGAACCAATGAGTAATTTGTACAATTGCGAGTATTAAATTTTAAAATAAAAAATGAACGGCAAATTATCAAATCAGCTGTTAACTGCAGAGGTAAAATCCAAATTTCTCTCATAATATGATGCAACACCTTTAGGCCTACATTAAAAATCCTTAAAGGAGAATAAGCAAGTGAACAAGCTTGCCATAGAGGCGAATAAGCAGAGCTAACGAGCTTGTTTTTTTAAATAAACAATCATTTTTAAGCTTAGAATTTTAGAGCACAATTTGTCATTGGTATTACTATGACTACAATAAAAAGTACAAGTTTACCAGGCAAATTTTCGACCCCCAAGTACTATTATTCTGGTAAGGTAATACGAGTTAAGATATATTTATATGCATGTTTACAAACGGATCTCAAAAACTGCTCAAACAATCTTTCTACAAACTTAGCAAATAGGAGGATTTAGTTCTTTGATAAAAATAATATAAACACAGGTCTCTTTGTCTAAAAAAAAACACATTTTAGCGAATTTCCCTATAGGGAATACGCTATTACGGTAGTAGCCATGGTAAGACCTAAGCCCGGGACCACTTTACTTTTTCATTTCGAGGTCCCCAGAAGCCAAAAACACCAATCGTTCATTTTCATATGTGTCCGTGGTACTGATAACTTTTGAAGGAGACCTCCGATTTTGATTAAATTTGGTATGGAGGTGTAAAACCAGGTCTATTTTCATGAGTTCGCGAACTACCATTGTCGGGTTATGGGATCGGGGTTTCAAAGGGGTCAAAAATGAGTTTTCGGCATTTTTGGACCTTAATTTTTTAAATTCATCAATTTTAACTGAAACCATTTAAAAGAGTTTAAAAAACAAACAATTTGGTATTTTGAATTTTTATCATAGCATAACTGGTTACGGGGCAAATCCAAAAATGTGTTTTCCATGTTATTCTTAAGGGAAATCAAGAAACCCCTATATCTTGCTTATTTATTGATATAACTTAATCAAATTTGGTATGTACATTATCTATATAAGGTTTAACTTATACTTGCTACAAAACCAATATGGCGGCAAACCTACATACTCACCCCCACGGGGTTTTTGGGGAAAATAACAAATTGCCAGAGTTTGATACAATTTTGTGTTTACATTCACCAATTATTGATTAAGTTCCATTTTCTAACAACACCCAAGGGCAGAAAACCTACATACTCGATCCTATGGAGTTTAATGGGGAAAGTAAATAATCTGAAATTGCATTGGAAATTTGGTGAGTACGCAGGTCTGCTGCGACGGGGGTATTTGTATATTGTTTACTTAAAATGCTTAACACCAGTCTTATAGAGTTAAAAAGCAACACAAAGTAATAATACAAACTGCTGACTTAACTGTCAAAGTGCAATCCACATCTTCAAGTATTAACATGTGCTTTACCATATAATCAAAACTACTTAAAAACCAGGAGTAGGCCCTACACTTGTTCCACGCTTATGGGAGTGAACGACAACACAGGCCAAATAATCCTCGTTCCACGCTATTTCCTTTATTTTTGTAATTGACCCAAAATTAAAATGGGATTCTCACATCAGTGCGGTCTGCATTAGACTAAGCAGGGTAATTTTCCTGCTTAGGAAGTTAAAATTTCAGATTACTGAGCAGTATTTGCTGACTGTATACTTTTCCCTGTTCCATAGTCATGTTACATACGGAGTTAAACTTTGGGGCCATGCGACAGGTTGTACACGTATTCTCAAATTACAAAAACAAGCACTCAGAATCATTACAAACAGCGATAGACTAGAACCATGCCGACCACTTTTCATATCACTTAAAATTTTCACAGTCTTCAGCCAATATATTTTTGAATGCCTTCTCCACATCAAAACAAATCTCAATCTGTATGAAATCCGAGGCCAAAAGCATGGGCATCACATTCGAGGGACTCAGCAAATACACACCAACCGTTATAGACTGTCGATGTCGAGGGACAGTTTCCCTGCCATAGCCGTTAGAATGTACAATGTTCTGCCACAGCACTTAACAAAACTAGACACAGCTGCTTTTAGGCGTAGAATAAAGGACATTCTACTTGGGAACCCTTTCTACTCCCTAGAAGAATTTTTTGAAGCTGCTAGTTCGCTAGGAGGTCCACCGCCAAAGTATAGTTAAATATATGTTTTGTAAATAGTGTATATAGTAGTGTTAAGTTTTTAGAAGAAAATATTTGACGCTATCCATCCGGCCTAGGCTGGTCAACGATAAAGAGGAGGTAATTCAGGTAATAATTCAGGTAATACCTTTCGTTGTTATTTCTTTACCAAAATAGCAACCCAAAAGACCAATGTTAAAAATAACGATTTTAAAACTAAAAATTGGGCCAAATTCTATTTCTTCTGGGATCGATACTGTTTCTAAACTTATTTTTCAACTAAAACACTCTTAAATTCAAAGTTTAGGCAAAATCTACCGGCTATATTTTTAGATCGTAAAACACATATCCCTTCAAACATTGCTCATATTATAGTATAGGATTCATTTCTGCTAGTTTTATTTTGCACTTAATATGCTAATAAGTCTCTATATAACCTAATACGAAGGGCCTTAAAACTTATACAAAAATATTCTAATCTTCGGATCTCAAGGTTAAATAATATGTTAACCAAACTTAAAAAGTACTTCACATGTAGCTCACTAAATTGTACAAAACCTAGTATCTCAAACAATATCTATACACTCTATTACTCTTTTTATTCAATTTCGTCTGTGTACTTTAACAGAAAAAATTATAACTTCAAGCTTCAGCAACAAAATTGTAACCTCGAAAACTTTACAAATAATGTACTTTTTAGTGGTATTGATTTACTGTAACAATAAAAACCTATCTACATAATATTCCCAAGCTGGTGTTTCACATATTAATTACTACAAACGAATAAGTAACATTACAGTTACCCCCTATACACCTTCTACAATCTACCCAGACGATATTTCACAGCAAAATGCGCTAACCCTCAGTTTAGTTCGCATATGCCTAAACCACTCATTCCCCACTCCTTTACTTCACCCCTCCACCGTCCTCGCCACTATATAACCACCCCTATAACTGTCGCTCTCCATTTGTTCGCCAAATCTCGAACGGTAAACACCACCTTAGTAAACATTAACTCTGCACACAATAATGCAACTGTAGGCTACTTAACATGCAAAAATATCAAATTTTTAATCTGGTTATATCTATTGACAATCCCGCCCGACTATTCTTATTCACGTTATTACCCTGTTTATATTACCGCTCTCCTTTAACACATGTTTTATTCTGCTCTATCATCTTCAACTATAAGACAGCTGAGACTCTCTATTAATACAACTCTGGATACACAGTATAAGATTTACCTGTACTTTCACCCGTTGTTACCTCAATCAATCATCCGCAGGACATTGCCTATACTCGTGCAGCCGGTGACCAACCCATACTTAATAACTAATTAATTTTTGCAACTAAATTTTATCTTCACAATTTAACCAATATTTTTCTTAAACTATTTATCCCTCTCTCTTGTAGAAACTATCCCGCAGCTCTCCAACAAATAACTGAGCTCTCCGGATTTTCGCTCTTTTATGTTGTTGTCTTGGGGGGAGGGTTGGGGGGTGTCAGTCGTGACTCACAAACTGCATATAAGGACGGTCGGTACCGCGCGCGTCTCATTTATTTCCCGGGATCGGTAGAGTAAACTTCAGTCTTAAAATTTCTAGCGCTTTTCTAACTTACATTTCTTACTCTAAAATGTGTTTGCACTTAATATGGTAATTGCTCTCTATATATTCAGACACACTCGCGACCGCTAAGCATTTGTCGGTTAATTTTTACACAGTACACATCTAATTTCCAATATTATCATGGGGCTTCCCACACTTTGCAGCTAAAACTTTTAAGCACTAAACACATTTTACAGAGACAGTTACTTACAGTGGATAGCAAGTAAGTGTACACACATACCAAGTATGAAGTTAATACATAGAGCCCTTCCTAAGATATGGAATTTCAAAGTTTTACCCTTCATTGTCCCTTCATTTTTTGGATGCAACCGGCAAACTTTTGGGTTAATTTTTTAATTATAAGTACCCACCCCCTGGGGGTACCTCTACTAATTATTTTGTAGTTTTTTGGGTCCCCGGGCCCCTAGTACGCACCGTTTTCAAGATATTAGCTATTTTTTTAAAGCTGAAATTTGCATGTTAATCACTTAAAAATTACTACATGCATTTTATATAGTACAATGACATTATAAATTGCTTAACAGCTTCTAGCCATTGATTTTATATACTATAAAGCCAACATTTTGGGGTTTTATACACTTTTTATAGTATAATCCCAACTGTTTTATAGTGGATGACATAGGTTGGTAGCACTGCAGGGAAATTTGGGGAATTCATGGGGATATTTTGGGATTTACCTGGGGGTTGGCAGTCCTGCTTCCTTTTCCCGTGCTCTTCCGCCCCATGCTACTCTCTAGCGGACAAACTGTAAACTAGACGCAGTCCTAGTACATGCTGCGATCTAGTAGACAATACGTAAACTAGCAGCGCACATACTACACTCTAGCGGACAAACCGCGAACCCTTACGCCAGCTGTCGCCACAGACTATCTGACACATTTCCGCCACCTCTCGACAAGTACCTCGGTAGCTCAGGGGTAGGGCGCCGGCGCAGGACCTTCACACGCCGGCGGGCCGGGTTCGATTCCTGACCTCGCCTGAGATAAATTTTGTTCTTAAACTCTAACCCCTACATCCTTCCTCGTCAAAATCCCACAAACAAATTAGCTCCCAATACCTCATCCCTTCCTTAAATGCCTCCCTCGTCTCCCCATCCCTCCCTCACCTCCCCATCCCTCCCTCACCCCCAGCCGCTGCAATCCCTACAACAGTTACAACGTTACAACAGTTACAACCGCTGACCTTGACCTGCGCCAGGACCGGCAAATCCCTTCTACTGTTTATAAAGTGAGGTTCGTTAGCCTACCTACTTCACTAGGCAGAAGGTTGGCTGGCGAACCTCACTACCCAGTAATAATGAGATTCGCTAAGTTTTTCTAATGTGAGATTCGCCTGCCTACCAACTGCGTGGTGAAGTAGGTAAGCTGACGAATCTCACAAATTTTGCAGTTCACGTACTGCACATACGATTAAAAAGTGAGGTTCGCCAGCCTACCTGCCCACAAGTAAGGTAGGTGGGCTGACGAACCTCACATAGCGGTAAGTAGTGAACTGCACTATTAGGGAGGTAGGTTGGCGAATTGCACCGGCGCTGAGGTTCGTTTAATTCTAATTATTTAGGTCCGCGAATTGCACGGGTGACGAGATTCGCCAGCCTAACGACCTTCCATTCACAAACCTAGGACTACTTAGAATGCAATTCGCCAGCCTCAGAAATTTCCGCCACACGCCTTACAATAAACATACAACGTAAAAAATGTTTCCACGTATATTTCGGCTACTATCTATCTAATTAACCATCCTCTAACGAAATATAACCATTACCTACGTTAATTACGTATAAAATTAAAATTATCACTTTTCACACAAGTTGGAGACGAAAATATGGCAAGTACTGAGGGTTCTACGTCCGTTTAGTTGGCTACGAGACGACAATTTGAAATGGAATGATCCCGTATTATATTAATTGATTTTTTTAACAGCCCTACTCCAGATAAAGTAATTCAGGTGAACTGTTAAACAATTTAAAAGTTTACCGACCTTCCATTCACAAACATAGGACTACTTCTTAGAATGCAATTCGCCAGCCTCAGAAATTTTCGCCACACGCCTTACAATAAACATACAACGTATAAAGTGTTACCACGTATATTTCGGCTACTATCTATCTAATTAACCATCCTCTAACGAAATATAAGCATTACCTACGTTATTTACGTATAAAATTGAAATTATCTAGATTTTTAAGGGCAACGTCAAGAATTTTGAAAAAAAAAATTAAAATAAGTGCTACTGGAAAGTGGATTGAGATGTAAGTGTCTAATTTGCGTATTTTTGTTGCATTTTGTGTGCATAATAACCCTTTAATTTTTTTGACACTGACTACCAAACACCCTGTATACAAAGTTAACAATTATCATTGATATTTTGATCATTTTAAAAAGTATCCTGTAAAGTTTTACGTAATAGTCATAACTTTTTAAGGATTAAAAACACTGCTTCACTGAACATAGTCTTCATAATATAATACGTTGTTTTTATGATTCGAAAATAGTCACCTCTAGTGCATTGGTTTAATTTACTTAAAAATGGCTGTGTTATTTCAAGGAGTTTATTATGGTTAACTAACTTGTATATTAAATTATGGAACCGATTTTTCCATTTTCTAATTAAGTATTTATTTTTTGCAAGATAAAAATATGTTTTTTTCCGTTTTACCACCAACATTGTAATATACCATTGAATTGTAAAATTAATTATACACTGATATGATAGTATTATTATTCATTATAACTCAAATTAGCATGGTCTATATAAACCATACTTTTAAAATTATCCAATAAAAACTACCACATTGCATTATATATTCTGTCTCATCTGCATGTCATAGGCTCACAAACTGAAAGCCGAGGGCCATACACATTTTAGAAGTGGATTAGAGTGGTTTCTTTTTAAAGATAATATTTTTAGCTTCCTCTTATTTGAATATTTATTGTATACTTTGCATAATGTAACTTCTTTGACTCTAGCTCGAGTGGTGATGGCTTCGATTCCCGGTGTGTCTATTAAATAAAAAAGCAATTTCTTACGAGACTAATATCGTGAATATTAATACATATTATTATCAAATATGTTTTCATTTTCTAATTAAAGTCATTTTCAAGTCTAATTTAATAAGTATTAAAGTGACATATTTGAGTCAATTTAAGTTCAAGTATAATTTTACATACATCCTAATACATGTATTGATACGAGTGTAGTAAATATTGTTGTTTGAGTTTTCAAGAAAGAAATAGTTCAAAATCTAACCATAAAACATTATGTCATTAAGGATAACCCTTAATCCTACAAGAACCCAGCTGCGTTTCTGTGGTCACAAGTTTTAAATATATATTATTGAATATAACTCGGTTTTATGATACGATACTGATATACAATTTTGTACCTAAAAAGTTTTTAAAGACACATTTTTATAGCTTTTTTATTTGCATTATACGTGTTGGTGTTGTTACTTGGGTCGAAATAATAAAACGCGTTCCAACATTACTTGATCAATTTACACTTAAACTGTAACTATATAGGGTGGGCCCAATTGCGGGCTGGGTGGGCCAGGGTGGGGCCAGGGTGGGGCAGCATAATTTCCTTTTTTGTAATGCACGCCATTCGGTCGGTAGATGTCGTAGCGGAGCGCTAGTGGTCTCTTTCGAGGGGCGGGGCTATAAAGTTTTGCCTAGGCATAGCTCAGTCGCCATTATGTGTTGGAATAGTGAGGAATGTGCGTTTGCCGTTGAGGCCTACTTTTCAAGCGGGCGTTCTGTGATCACAACCCAGAGTGCCTTTCGTAATCGCTTTAATTTAGCCCCGTTGGCCCCTGTTCCGGACAGCAAATCTATTGTTATGAGAGTCACTACTTTTAGACAAACTTCAAATGAGACAAAACAAAGAACCGGAGTTCCTCAGCCCGATAGATCTCCTGAGAACCTTGAGGCAGTCAGAGCTTCGATCACCCCGGCGTTCTCCGCGCAAACATGCGTCTGCCCTAGGACTGTCATCATTCTGTGAGGAGAATTCTCCATGAAGATCTACATTTCCATCCATACAACATGGCGATTTGGACATTTTGTTCCAACATGACGCTGCAACGGCACATACCACAAGAGCATCGATGGCTGTTTTGAGGGAACAATTGCCAGGACGCCTCATCCCAATCAGGAGAGATTTGCACTGGCCAGCCCAATCTCCAGATTTAACCCCTTGTGATTTTTTTTTTGGGATTTTTTAAATCCCGTATTTCTGTGAACGGTCCAAGGGTCTTACAAGCTCTAAAGAACAACATCCAGTAAGAAATTGCCAACATAACGCCTGCTATGCTTGAGAGTATACTGAAAAACACCAGAAATCGGTATACTCAATGTATCGATAATGGGGGGCGTAATCTAAGAGAGTTGATCTCCAAAATGAAGTAAAACAAAACTTTAGGTGTGTGCCCACATTGTAAAACCAAAATAAAAATTTTCTAAATCATACAATGTGTTTTATTAAATTTAAAAAAAAGGATATTATGTTGCCCCACCCTGTACAAGACGTTAAATATATTTGAAAGATCTTATAATGGCGATCGATTTCGACCAGTCACACTTGTCATCATCAGGCCCAATCCAAGACTTGGATTAATAATCTCTCGGATTGGGCCTGATGATGACTTGTGTGACTGGTCAAAATCGAACACTATTATAACCTGTTTCATATATATTTACTGTCTTGTATATAGTTACCGTGTAAGTGTAAATATATCAAGTAGTGTTGGAAGAAGCTTTATTATTTCAACCTGAGTTACTTTTAAAAACATGTTTTACACCTTACATAAATTTTCATCAACTTTTTGTTAAGTTATCAAATTATAACAGTCCATGTGTAAGATGCTACTTTAACAAGACACTGTGATCAAATAGTTGCTAAACTTGTTCAACAATGATACCCAAGTTGGCGAGTCAATATAACAGTGAGTATAATTGCATTCCACCTTCGCTGACTAATTGTATTTAATAGTATTTTTTTTTAAGGTGTATTATTTATTTACTAAAATATCTTATGTATTGTAAGAACACACTTTCACATTTTAATTTTATCAAAACAACTACTTCTGTTCTACTGTTATGTATTGAAAAATACATATAAGTATTTGTGAATGAGGAATCATATCCGAGGAATTTATGCTCAAACTTATCAATTGGAGGAAGGTTCATTAGATTGTAATAAACAACATTGAGAGATCACATAGAGATCTCACAACAGAGTGTTTTAAATTTTCATGACATCAACACAAAGCGGCCCGACGCTATCCATTTACTCACAAAGAAGCTTCGCTTCACCACTGCGTTAGGAAACCGGCACCACACTTTCCACTGAACAATACTGGTTGATAGCATTCTTATTTTTAATTATTTGGTGAAGTTCGAATTGAAAATTCCTAGTTTATTTGAAACAATAAAATATAAACATTTTAACTAAGAATTGACAAAAATTCACATATTGTTAAATCCATCAACTAGAATAAATTTTAAAACCGTTGCAACCACTTGATCTCCAACACTGGTTTTTTACATGAACAATAATCCAATATTATTCATTGTGTAAAAATGTATACAGTAGTTATTGTTAAATTTTAAGGTTGTAATTAAGTATTTTTCACTTTATAAAAAAATCAGAAAATCTTTTGGGAACCAAATAAGAAAGAACTACATAAATGCATGACGAACAAATATATTTTTAAAAAATAGTTTAATGTATTAGTTTAGCATATATCATAAATTGTTATATTACGCTTATGAAAAATGATTTTTACAAATATTGATGTAGATAAAATATATATTTCTTTTTACCTGCCAAGGTAACTTATTATTAATAAAATAAATCAAATCAGTAAACGTTGCATGCAACAGTAGTTATCAAGTCATAGTTAAAACTATCGTACGATATTTATTACTAAAATATATATGAGGTAATGCACAAGTAAACTTTTATTTATTTTTATTGTGTCATTTGTGGCTGCACTTCACTTCCATTAATTAAAACACTTTTATTAAAAATATCTATATTCCAAATAATCTCCATGCTTTATCTTCAGGCCGAATGATAACAATTTGTTAAGTGTAGACAGAAATGGAACTTTTAGTTTTAATATTAAATATTTGATGAGATAAAATTTTAATCAATGAAAGTGAGTAGCCATAAATATGACAAATTAGATATAACCATTACGAATAACTCTTATCGCCATAGTTTATTATCTTTCGTCAGTTCTAAAAGGTGCCAAGGATTTTTACGTTGCAATAAATTTACTCATATTGATCATAAATTTATTTATATATATCATTGTATATATATATTCTTTAATAATATAACTGAGAAAAATAAATGAAAATAAGATTTCAAAAATAAAAATAAATTTTTGCTAGTTAATTACAGTTGTTGTGTACGAGACAGTTAATTTTCATAACAATAACGCAACGCTGGCTGGCTGAATAAACCTTAGAACTCTAAATGATTCTGCCTTGTTTTCATTTAATAACAGATTTTGCTTTGCATCCCATTGTATATACACTTATTTAATATTATTTAATATACTGTATGGTAAATATGTTAATATAAAATGTAAGACAATCACGTTCAACGTGAAATAAAAAAGCATTTCCATAAAGATTATAATGTATAACGTTACAAAATTAATAAAAATTTAAAGGGAAAAAATAAAATTAGTTTATGAAAAAAATTTGCTCAGTTTCGCAAGATTATTTTCCTATTTGTTTTATGATCTATGGAAACCACTTAGTATATTTTTATCAAATTACAACAATATTAAGGTTATTTACTGTGTTTTCCGCATATAGGACAGTATCCGAACCTGCCGTCCTAGTGATTGCCGGAGTTATTCCTGTTAATATCCTGGCAGTGGAAAGGAAGGCAATTCACCAGAGAAAATACGAGATTGGCAAAGATGCTGCAAGACTTGAAGAGAGCGCCCGAACCTTCCAGCATTGGTAACACAGCTAGGAGCACGACACCCGAAGAAGATGGACTGCGTGACTGACCGATCAGGTCCAACCGTGGGTTTAAGGCGGGCATTACGAGATGGACTTTTCACAGTTCCTGACAGGTCACGGAAATTTCAAGTCGTAACTGAACTGGATGGGCAAAACCGGTTCACTGGATTGCATCTACTGCCCGGTCGTTCCTGACGACGCGAAACACACCTTCTTCCGCTGTCAACGTTAAGAAAAGCCACACCTGCAACAAGAAAATTCGGTGTTTTTTTCGGTGATCACAGTTTTCTAAAAGATTATGGTTGATGAGAGCAACAGGGATTGCCTATCCCAGTTCGTCTGGGGCATCCTCCTGGAAAAGAAAACCTATATGGACCGCTAAGTGGATATCCCCCCAGATCCCTTGACCGAGCGTAAGCCTAGTTTATGTCTAACCTGACGTAATGTGATGTATCATTCCAGGTTATTATCCCAAAGAGTAGAGGAGGATTTTTCAGTTATTAAACCCCTTTTAGGAAGTCCCATACTACAGGCTGGCCACTTGCGTGCGCAATTACATTTTTCCTGCTTGTAACTCATAAAAACATTTTATTATTTTATTAAATAAAAAAAGCATGTTATTAAAAGCATGTCTATTATTTTCAACATTAAGTTTTTGTTTTCGTAGCTATCAGAATTTTAATGTAGATATAAATTAATTAGCAATAAAATGAAATTTATGTTATTTATTTTCTTCTTAAACCTCTTTAGCAACGTTGGCGTCATTTGGAGAAGTCATGTTACCAGACTTCTAGCAGAAGCTACGTTCAGACCAGAAGCTACGTAAGCTTCTGTCGTGAAAGATAAACTATTATTTCCTTTGGGAGATCAAATGTCATTTTGTAAGCTACTGTCAAAAGTATCATCATAATACCCTCCATTGCTGTAACAATTAGTTTAGAACTAATGTAATGAGATATTAATAGCTTTGATCACTCAGTGGGACTAGAGATAGATATATTCTCATACATATACTTAAAATCATAAGGTTTAAAACATTACTAAACTAAATTAATACTTTTAATATTTTTAGTAATATTCATATTTTACTTTATAAATTTAATTTTATTATTTTATCATGTTAATAATACTGATTTAATAATGTTTTTATAATAGTTTTAATACTCTTATGGGTTTTTTTATTTAGCATTTAATGGCATATGTCTTGCCTATCAATATATTACATAAAATAAAGCTTTTACTATCATTAAAGTTGTGATAATGCGTATATGTCAGTAAATACCTAGAACCGAAGTGTTCGGTCGAGATTCGGGACCTTGATGCCCTCTCCACCGAAGAGGAGGTGACCCGTGCGATCCAGGTGGCACTCCCGGAGATACCGGCTGATGGAGTGAGGGTATGGCTGACTAAGCCCAACCGAAGTCAACTCCGGATGGCTGTTGCTGAGATGGGCGAAAAGCACGCCAATAAGCTGCTTAGCCTTCAGCACCTCAGAGTCGGTTAGGTCAGTTGCAGGCTCAAACGGAGGGTGGTAGTTTCGAGATGCTTCCGCTGTCTCGGTTTCGGCCACTCCTCCCGAAACTGTAAAGGGCCCGACAGGAGTGCCAACTGCTTCCAGTGTGGAAGCCAGGGCCACAAACGTAAGGAATGTTCCTCGAGCCCCTCCTGCTTCCTCTGCAAGGATTCAGGCTCCAGTGCCCTCGGTCACTTACCCGGGTCTGGTCAGTGCGGTGCCTTCAGAGCCGCACTTGAACAGGCAAAAGGCAGCGGCCGGTAATTCGCATCCTCCAGGCCAAACTTCATAGATCCTGGGGAGCTGATAACCTTCTAGATCAGCTCGCCCGAGAACTTGGTGCTGACGCGCTCCTTATCAGCGAACAGTATCGGACAGAGACTCAAACATTTGGATCTCGGACAGCCTCGGTACTGCTGCATTTTGGGCACGTAATACACGAGATGTCTTGGTGCGGAGTCACGGGCGCGGCCGAGGATTCGTCTGGGTTCGGTATAGGGACGTGACTATCCTCAGTTGCTACCTCACGCCCAACGAGGCCGTCCAGGACTTCCGCGACAAGATAGATAGCCTAGAGGAGTGCGTTCTCGGCACCACCGGGCATGTCGTCGTTGGTGGCGATTTCAACGCCAGGGCCGTCGAGTGGGGAATGCCCTCTACCAGCTCCCGGGGGAAATACATCCTGGATTTCATCGCCAGGGCCGGTCTTGTCGTCCTCAACCAGGGCGACACACCTACTTTTCGGCGCCCCGGGCTGAGAGGCACGATCCCTGACGTCACCTTTGCGTCTGAGTCGCTCCTTCCGAGGATCTCTGGCTGGAGGGTTGTGGAGGACTACACGGGTAGCGACCACCAATACATCGTTTTTGACCTGCATGATCAGGCAAATCGTCGAGTTTTCGCATTTCGGGAAGGGCAACGCCGGTGGAACACCAACAACCTGGACGTGGTCAAGTTCACCGAAGTCATCTCTCGGGCAGCGAAGGGGAATCCTGGTGAGGCTGGGGCCGAGGCATTAACATCCACGATGGAACTGATCGTCTCGGCCTGCGACCAGTCTATGCCGCGAAGGAAACCCCGACGCGACAAACGGGTTGCGTTTACTGGTGGACTGAAGAGATTGCGGAACTCAGAAGAACATGCTTAAGAACTAGACGAGCCGCCACAAGAGCGAGAATTCCCGCAGACAGAGTTCGTAAGTCGGAGGCCTATAAAGCTGCGAAAAAATCTCTCCGCCAGGCGATCAACAGGAGCAAGGCGAATAGCTGGAGGAGACTTCGTGACGACGTTGACTCCGACCCGTGGGGCCTGGGTTACAAACTTGTAACACAGAAACTCGGCGCCCGCTCTCCACCTTCCATCATGGAGGGCGCCACCATGGGGAGGATCGTGACTGCGTTGTTTCCTGAACATCCACAGCGACCGCCGGTTGACTTCGGACGGGTAGAGGACGTTCCACTTTTCACTTTCGAGGAGCTGGAAACCTCCGTTCTCTCCCTGAAGAGCAACAAGGCTCCTGGCCCGGATGGGATTCCCAGTGAGGCTTTAAAGAAAGTATTTTCAATCAACGCTGACTTGTTGCTGAGAATGTACAACGCCTGTTTGGTAGAAGGGGTGTTTCCGGCTCCCTGGAAAACAGCCAGGCTTGTACTGATCAGCAAGGGCAAAGGTGATCCCGAGCTGCCGTCGTCCCACAGGCTTCTCTGCATGTTAGACACGGCTGGGAAGCTGTTCGAGAAGCTGATCCGTTCCCGCCTGACTTCTGCCGTGGAAGCTGCCGGGGACTTATGCCCCCGTCAGTACGGCTTCAGAAAGGGACGGTCAACGATCGACGCTGTCACCGAAGTTCAGAGAACCGTGGAGAGAGCCGAGAGCCACAACCATTTCTCCCGCCGAGTAGTGCTTCTTGTTACGCTTGATGTCAAGAATGCCTTCAACTCGGCGAGGTGGGTCGATATGTTGGATGCGCTTCGCAACACCTTTTGTATTCCTGCATATCTGTTGCGGCTCATCGAGGATTATCTACGCTCTCGAAGCCTGATTTATGACACGAGGGACGGAATGCGGACGATGGAAGTCACTTCTGGTGCCGCACAAGTTTCAATACTCGGCCCGGATCTCTGGAACGTTGCCTATGACAGCCTCCTGAGGTCCGAGATGCCTGAGGAAACCACTTTGGTTGGGTACGCCGATGACGTCGCAGCTCTCATTGCTGCACGCAACCTTGAGCTGGCCCAACTAAAGTTGAACCGAGTCATGCGTGTGGTCAACACCTGGATGTCAGATCACGGTCTCTCGCTTGCTCTCAGTAAGACGGAGATTGTGATCCTCACGAAAAAGAGGATCGACACCGTCGTCCCACTCCGAGTGGGAAGGGAGGTGGTCACATCAACTCGTGCCGCCAAATACCTTGGGGTTATGGTGGACACCAAGTTAAGCTGGAGGGATCAGATCTTCCGTACGGCGGACAAGGCCGCTAAGGTAGTCACTTACCTTAGTAGGCTGATGGCCAATCTCGGGGGTCCCCGATCCAGCAGAAGACGTCTGTTGATGTCCGCGGTCCAGTCCGTGCTCCTTTACGGGGCAGAGGTGTGGGCAGGCGCTCTAGATAAGGAGTGCTACAGGTTGCGACTCGCCCGGGTTCAGCGTCAAGCTGCGCTCAGGGTGTGTTCCGCCTACCGGACAGTGTCCGAGCCTGCCGTCCTGGTGGTCGCCGGAGTCATCCCTGTCAAGCTCTTGGCAGGGGAGAGGAAAGCGATTTATCAGAGACAAGGCGAGATCGGCAAGGACACGGCAAGAACAGAAGAGCGCTCCCGAACCTTCCAGCAGTGGCAACACAGCTGGGAGCACGACACCCGAGGACGATGGACTGCGCGACTTATCAAGCAGGTCCAACCATGGGTGGAACGGCGGCATGGGGAGGTGGACTACTACCTGACCCAATTTTTGACAGGTCACGGCTATTTTCGGTCGTACCTGAACCGGATGGGAAAGACCGGTTCACCGGACTGCATTTATTGCCCGGGTGTTCCCGACGATGCGGAACACACATTCTTCCGCTGTCCCCGTTGGGAAGGGCCCCGCCTGGAGACCACACAAATCTTTGGTGCATTTTCGGTGGACTCGGTCTGCCAAAAGATTTTGGAGGATGAGGGCAACTGGGATTGTTTGTCACAGTTCGTCCGGGGCATCCTCCTGGAAAAGAAAACCGATCTAGACCGCGAAGTGGCCCAGATCCCTTGATCGAGCGGCTGGATAAGGAGCGAGCCCCACGGGTGTAAGACAAATTTAGGCCTAGCCTGACGTAATGGGATAAACAATTCCAGGTTAGATTCCTAAAGAGTAGAGGAGGTTTTTTAGTGGGTAAACCCGTTTTTTAGGGGAGCCCCACACTACAGGCTAGCCACCTGTGTGCGTAATGCATTTAAAAAAAAAAAAAAAAAAAAAAAAATGTCAGTAAATACAACGTTATTAGGTAAAAATCACTATACGAGCGTATTGTATTAATACTGTCTCGATGTTTTGTGAGTTTAAATTAAATTTGTTAAATAACAATGTGCATAATCCTCATGACGGATGATGATCAGCTAATTCTTGAAAAATAAAACTGTTTTTACACTATGATGAAATTTGAAAGACAAGCAGCAGTGTGGGTTATTAGATCAAGATACAAAAAATTATAATAAAAAAATTGAAAACACGATGAAATTCGGTGAAATTTTTTGACTGTTGTAAAGTTAAATCAATAACTCAAATATCAATAACTTTGTAACATTCATAAAGTCTGACATATTTGTTTGGGAAGTGATAATGAAGTGGTTTGCGGTTGCGGTTGTGGGGGATGATGGTTGTCTGGTGGATGGAGGGGTGGAGAGAGAGGAGGGGATTTGAGGTTGAGGTTAAATGGTGGAGTTGGCGTTGGGGTTCGTTAACCAATAACTTGTGCTCAATGATTAATTATTCAATAACATTTCTAAATAAATATCATCACTATCAATTTAATGGTTGAAATTAAGACTAATGAATCGTGTTGAATGAATAAGACTCGTTTACTATTTCTGTCAAATCCTATTAATATCACCATGTTCCTTATTGTTCCTTATTGGATTTTACTTTTAAATTCAGAATTTGGAAAAATTAATGGCTTTATAATCCTGTAATCGTTATAAACATTCGATAGATATTAGTTACTTACACCATTAATATATGTATAATATTTCAAACATAGAATATACAAAGCAGAAAATTATAAAAACTATACTATTATAGACAAATTATAATTCAATTAGCTTAGTAGATCGTTTTAGGTTTTTTTAAGCTACACCAATATTTTATTATATGAGTATATTGTTTTGTCATGTAATGAATATTAATTGAACTACATATTTTATGTAAACTATAAATAAACTCAAAAGAATACAAAAAACAACATCATAATTGAAAGAATAAAAATATTATCTAAGTTACTATAAATGCTATAAGTGAATATAAAAGAACGAACTAAGGGAATTTTATGCATAAGTGTACGATAGCAAACATTAAAATTACTATAAAAATAATAAAAGTGTAATGGTGGAGGGACTACATAACATTATTTTTAAGATAGCTTTAAAGTGTTTTTTTTTTTATTTATTTAATGCAGTTCATTTTCAAGATGAATTTAAAATTATTTTATTTAACATTTTATAAACATTACGATTTACAAAACATTTGTTAATTAACTTAAAAGCTATATGGATTACACAGTTTATATCTGTTTGATGGTGTTCAATCTTGTGTATTTCTATTAATTTTATATAGTCTTATATTCAATCTTGGCCGTTATCGACGGATGAGAGTTAAACCTGATGCAGTAAACATTGCGGTCCCCCCTGTAGTATATTTATAACTTTTGTGGCGTGGAAAATTGGAAAAACTAATTCAAATAACTAAGTTTAATACCTATCTACCTCTGTAAAAGATCTTCAAACATTTTCATGTGATAAATGTAAACGTGTTTGTAAATTTGTCGCAGCTATTTCCACGATATTTTAACGCAGATGCTTTAATTAACTACATGCAATAAACAACTAAACACACAACCCAATCCTTAATTTAAGTAATGAAACGCAGATTTTAATTAATTCTGCTTCGGGATTTATCGTGCTTTAAGGTTAGTAATGCGGTGACATTGCAGATAAAACGTATACAGAGTTTATTTGATACGTCTAACTTTTAAATTGCATCATTATGTCACTAATACATGTCCATTTTTAATCAACTGATCGAACACTTAACTTTTAATTAAAACACAATTAATTAGGTTATCTCTCATAGGTTAAATAATTTATGTATTCATATGAGTTTACTTATCTCACCTTAAATGTTTGATTCTGTTTGATTCTGTTGAGTCTGTTTGTTCTCACTCTTATTCTGTCATCATTATTAGTTTAAAACATAATATAATTGACAAGGTATTATTATTATTTTAACAGATATATGTAATTTAAACTGTTTATCTTTTATATTTCCTTTTATACTGGATGTCATAAAAGTGCCAAACAGGTCCATTTTTATCGTCAACCTACCACATTAACATGTGATTAAGTTTTAGACATAAAAAATTATTCGTTGAGTATATCTTTTTCACTTTAAAATTTTTGGAAACTAACCACGGAAATCTTTGAGCAATAGGATGTGTACATAAAATTAAAAGTATTTATTAATAATGCAGAAAAAAACCACAAAATATACTTTAAATGGATGGCTAGTCCAAATGGTATGCGATCAAACGTTGTTTGTTTGTAATCATATTGCCGAAATTTTAATGCAATGATTTGCAAGATATTTTAATATTTGTAATACTTTTAATACAAAAAAAAAAAAAAAAAAAAAAAAACAATTGATTAATTTATTTATACTAAGTGAGGCAGTAAAATTGTCTACATGTCTTTCTCTAATGGATAAAGTTAGTACTTTAATGGTTGTAAGTACTTTCATAAAGTTTTCAATTGAGACCTTAATTGAAATTTTAAGTTTTAATTTCATTCGAAGATTATTATAACACAGACAAACTTTGATTTAAAAATGTAATCAAACTATATGAAAATTTCAGACTATTTGTGTGTATAATTTCGTAAATCTGACCCAATTACGTTGACAAAGTCATTAAAGCTAATCGTATAATTAATGGAATCAACTAATTGGTGTCAATCACTAATGTCTGGAATTGGTATTGGGGGATGAGCCCAAATAGAGTGGCATGTTTGGTATAATTACTAATCAGGATTGCCAAATTAATTTTGTGTGACCATTTGAAAGAAGCCCCTTCCTATATTATTATGGTTGTAATATTTAGTTTGTATAAATGTATCTATTTTGAATATTTTATGTGTAAAAAACACAATAATTAGCCTTGTTTATTCATAAAAAGAGGAAAAGTAAAATAAATTGGCTCTAATGAATTCATCTTTTATGTTGTTCTCTGTGATAATATTTTCCCGTGTTTTGTTTTCATAAGTTAAGATAAACACATATATATTTTAAGAGCACCTATCGAAAAGAGGAAGCAAATAAAATTTACCAAAACTATATGATACAATAACAAAGTTTTAACACAGTATTTTTACTACATTGATAAAAATTCCTACCAAAAAGGAGAGATGATTTTCATTTTAAACACAATAGGTTTGCCGAGACATTCAAAAACAATTGGTGGCTTTATATTTTCTTTTGAAGGGCCAACTTCTATCATCCATCATTCGCTAACTAAGGGGTGTATTTATTTATCATGTATACGTTTTTATAATTATTGCATGTGGAAAATAAAGGTAAAACAGAATGAATTAAATCAATTTTTTATATTATAGTATGTTTATAGTATTATAGTATGATTTTTTATATTTTAGCAAAGCTAAAGGTAATTATACTTCACGTTTTTATAAATAACTTTTAAATATCATACTTCTACAAATAAATCATAAGTTGAGTCAAAGATAAGTGACGACAAAGATTAATTGATTAGTTAGAGTAAATTTATAAGAGTAAGTATAGGCCTAAACTAAAATCAAGGGTACTTAAAAAATAATACCCTGTGCCTCACGACCTTGCTTCAAATAGATTTTGACACGGCATTAATGTTGATTATGTAGCATTTTACAGAAGTCCGATTCTACAGGAGAGTTATTATATGCCACCAAATAATATATTTATTGTAATACTAAGTCATTGATAATGTGTTTCAAATTGGAATACAACCTTAACCAAACTATGTAGGTTTATTGCGACTATTGATATTATGCCACATTTGTTTGTTGTTTCACTTTACCGAACCACTTGTGTTGGTGTAACCCAGTGTAGACCAGCAGGGGTCTCCACGCTAGTTTGCTGACCTGCCACCAGAAGTCACTGACGGATTGCAACACTGTACCATATGTCTGTGATTGAGGCAGTTATCCCATTGAGTCACTTGTCTCAATTTTTGCTTCAGTTCACACTGCCCGGTCTTGTTTCATTGTTAGGATTTTTAAAAAGATGGCATCGAGGCTGTAACAAACTTTAGAATTGTAAAAAAATGATACATACATTATAGACATGTTGTCACTTAACCCACTGAACCCCTTTTAAATATTTAGACCTAGTATCCATGCAAACATATTTTACTACATATAATAATGAATTTTCCGTACTTTCTTTCAGTCCGTCCGTATATAATATATGGCTTAACTCGTCAGATTTCTAAGACACTTGAGATGTTTAAGTTGGAGCTTTGAATAATGATCATGTGCGTCAAGACTATATCACATATGAATTTTGACAGTTTTACCTTTCACGGTTTCAAAATGGCAGAAACCCCAAATTTTCAGTGTAAATATCACAGAAAATTACAGCAAAATTTTAAATAATCATATGTTTAATCTTAAATGCCACATTTGAAGAAATTCGATCATAAATAACTGATGAGTTCACCTTTTTTTAAAAGCCTACACATTTAACAGTGTTCATACAACAAAATATTTAGTTTCAACAATCTAGTGTTCTCAGTTATATATGGTCGAATTATTTCAAACACGGTATTCATGGCTAGAGAGTAAAATTTTGAATATTTAATATATTTTATTTTCCCAGGGCTGTGGAGGTTGAAACAAATCTCATCTTATTACTGATATTTTTATAGCAACTATATATTTAAATTAACCTTTATGGGAAAAGCTTATAAATCTAATTTAATTAAATAAAAATTTGTGATTTTTGTATTATTTAATAAAGGCCAGCATAGATTGGAGAAATCAAATTTTTTTAACTACTGTTACCTCGTTTCTTAACTTACTTTAGGAAATTATATGTATAAAGATTTCAATAAAAAGGTTTAAAAAGTAACTAATACTAGTTAACGTTACTCGTACTATGCACGTTTGGTTGTCATTTAATAACATGAATTACATGTTTGACTACTATTGAGAATATTTTTAAACTTGCACTTTCCTAACAATGAGAAGGGTCGCTCTTCAGGGCTCGTTCTCGCACACCGCTGACATGGCAGCATCCGTAATCGATATTATGGCTCTTACATGGTCCAAAGGCAAGTCTTATGTTTACAGATTGAGCTACATGTAAAATAACACTGCATTGCATAGCATAATTTATATTGTATATTCTTGCTGATTTTTAGGATAAAACTAATTTGTTGTTCATGAAGAAATTATAGACGACTAGACAAATTTACTTAATGTATGTACAATTTATGGCAATTAAATGGTCTACATATTGCTCAAATAATTGTTAATATATGGTTTACCAATATAACGTAACTTTGGAGCATATTTTACGTATTTATCAAGATATTATTAGTAAAATATTCGTTACATGCATTTTAGCGAATTTCCCATAGGGAATAAGCTATTACCGTAGGTCTCATGGTAAGACCTAAGCCCGGGACCATGTTACTTTTTCGTTTTTAGGTGCCCGGAGACCAAAAATAATTGTCATTAAAAATTATATATATATATATATATATATATATATATATATATATATATATATATATATGTATGTATGTATGTGTCACTAGAACGATAACTCTCGTAAAAATGGTCCGATCGAGACCAAATTTGGTAGAGATGTGTAATCCTACGTTTATTCGGATGAGTTCGTAAACCATATATATCGACCTACTAGAAAGGGTAGTTTTGGGGGGTTTTGTACCCCAAAAATGGGTTTTTTTTTGCATTTTTCATATGTAAATTTTAAAAATTTCAAATTTTTATTTTAATTATTGGATTTAGCTCAAAAAACACACAATTTAGTATTTTGAATCTTTGCTCTATCTCCACTGGTTACCGAGATATTAGAAAGTCTAAAGACAGTACATTGTATTTTGGTTCTCTAATGTTAATCTTATGGAGAATAAGGATGTATTAATATTTCACTCATTAACCAATATTTTTCGATGAAACTTGGAATTCAGTTTTATTTGGATGAGATTCATCCAGTTATAGTAAAAAATCTTGGTTTTTGTGCTTCTCATGGCAGCAAACCTGCATACTCTTTTCCCATGTTAATCATGGAGAATAGCCAAACTTCTTTAGCAATGGACAGATATTGATGAAACTTAGTAAATGGCTTCATATGGTCCAAATATTTTTTTTTATGATAAAAAACTAATTTTAGTGTTCCCCATGGCAGCATACCTGCATACTCTCCCTACATTTATCATAAGGAGAATAGACATTTTTGAGGATGTGATTTTATTTGGTTTACAGTTTTACGTGGTCAAAATTAATATTACTAATTTGGAAATTCGCTGAGTACGCAGGTCTGCTGCGACGGGGGGTATTTATATTGATTATGATAAAAAACCTTCAACTAATACATAATTCACACCTGACATGAGTAGGAGAAATTGAGTTTATACACGTTTAAGACGAGATTATCACTTGTGAATAAGTTGCTAAACTGATTGAAGCACAAGATAACTCAAGTTAGCAGGGTGTAATGCTGAGGGGAGTGAATTAAATCAGGTAGAAGTTTAGCACATCCAATCTCTACTTCATTGCTACTTGGAAGATACAAGATTCAGTCACTTTCATTCCTTTAATTTGTATTATCTATTTTATCGCTGTTTTTACGAGTACAAATATCTCATTTTCATTTTATTTCATTCATTTGATTTTTTTTATTTGGTTACGGCCTCGAACTGGTACGTGTGGTTTTCAATTACATTATCGTATCCAGTTCAAGTCAATTCTTGGTTTACAACCTGGTTTCGGCACTGGTTTTCACCATGATATCGTAGTTATCAAGTCAACATCAGGCTAGTTAGATCAACAAAGTCTGAAGACTGGTTTTTTAACTAGAGATGTAAAGGTAATTTAAAACCACTCTATAAAAATAATAAATTCAATTTTAAAACTACTTTATATACCTAAGAAAATGAATAATTTTTCTTTCGAGTTGACATATTCATAGCTCAGGATTAAGTAAATTATAAAATATAAATAGAAATAAATGTTCATTAAATTACTTTTTTTCAGAAATAACAACAAAAAATATTTTTAATTTAAATGAAACTTTTTCAATTCATTAAATCAGTGTTGTGGACGGAGCACAAGACCAGTTACTACCGTCCATCACAAACTAAAACGATAAAACTCGAAGTGGATAACTGCCAACTCATAATACAAAACTTTCTTTACCTGACGTAATTTTTTGCTATCAGAATCATTATAAATTTAGGTCCATAGACATTTGCTTAACTATAATGAATTTGGTCTTTCAGAGTTTGTTTATCATGTACAAGTTACCTTAATAATATATCTATATTAAAATATTAAGCAAAGGGAAACATCATTAATCGGTAAAAATGCCAGAATCGCTTGGAATTGAAAAAAAAAAAACTCACAAAGAATAAAAGGACGTCATGTAATGAATTCAAGGATCGTTAATAACACTCTCAAAGAATGAAGTGTCCACCTAAATTAAATTTCCCTCTGAAAGTCGAACGGTGGAAGAAGAAGTTTTCAATGTGCCTTGTTTTATGTTTGACAAAGCATTCATGAAAGACATTTCCCTTTTGACCGTAAATTACATTTTTAAAGACATTTCTCGAATTTTTATTTAAATATACGGGATTAAAATTGTAAGGTGTTCCCTTACATGAACAATATGGTCTAATACAATATTGCTACGAAAAAGTAAAATATTATTAGTTATAAATATACTTTTTTTTATAATATACCATTTTAAATGATTTCAAATTTTTAAACTTCCAATGGCCCTTACATAGTCTAGGTTTTAGGTTTGTTTAACTTCTTAATAAAGTAGCAAAGAAGTAAGCTTTTATCTTCATAAGTTGGTTTCTATAGAGAAAAGGGAATGTTCCCAAAACTGGTGCATATTATTTTCAATTACTCCGGCCAAATTTTCATTGTTCAAAGAGTTAAAAAAAATGGCCACAACGCATCTAAGACAAATGCCCTTATTTAAAATGAATTGACGATAAATAGTGGCTTACTGGCTCCAACCGATTGTTAACATGTATTTCTGAGTACATGTAAGTTACATGTACTCTGAGATTTCAATCAATCAATCAATCAATCGATTCATTTATTCATAAGAGAATTTCATATTGGATATCTCAATAGAGCTCAATAATGCTACCAAGTAAATATTTTTATCATAGCTTGAGTGTCATGTGCAAACGCTTTATTTGCAACCTTATTTGTTTGTGATATTGCACAGTTTTCGCTTTTCTCCAATGATGTATAGTTAAGATGTATTTTCCAGTTGCTAAATCCGTTTCACTAGGAATACCAGACAATCGTGTGGGACAGCTTAAGTCTTCACGGCTCGCCCATAGTGGTCGGAAGTTCTCATTTGTGCCGTCCAGATGTCGTGGTAGCGAACGTGGGAGCTGTCCGTTTCCGTTTCCGTTGTCTGCGGGCGGGTATTTAGCTTAGTTTGCCGTTAAAAAGGTTGTGAGATTTTAATGAGTCTTCTAATCTTCCCCCTTCAACTCATCTCTAATGATCAACAGCAATAAATTGCTTTGACAACAAGTTAACAAAGTTTAATGTAAAGAGACAACTCTTTGTATGTTATAAAAAGTTTTTTTTATGTTTTAAATGTCGCAGACTAGCATTAACAAGTCACGTACGCATGTAATTTTTACTTGTGTATCTAACGATGAAGGATTGTCTAATTGTAATAATTAATAATATCCAAAATTAATAAAATACTATAAATATGGACAATATTATTTATTTTCATCTATTTATCGATAAATTTTGTTAATAGGAGCGTTATAGGGACGAGAATAAAGTTTGCATAGCAACAAAGTATTTGAGTTGTTGACTGAACTCGTACTGACACACGCTTGCTTTATATCTACAAGTCAAAGATAGATGAAAGGTTTCTTGAGACTTTTAGATCCCAGCATAATTCTTCATCCTTTAATACTTTGATTCATTTTTATGTAAAATATTTATATTTTAGTACTTTGTACAGATCTTTCTTAATTCCAAATAGTTATCACAATACACACATATATTGTACTATTCATGAAAAAAGTTATATTAAAACAATGAATCACTTTGAACATTTAAAAAACACCCTTTGGTTTAATCCAACATTTTATTTATTTATAAATTAATATTTAATTAAAGTATATTAACTTTAAATTTGGAAATAAGACAACAAAAATAAGTATGTAATCTTTTATTTATAGTTAGTATACAAATAAAGAAATTAATATTATACGTTCAATATATTTTTTTAAATCATACTCATAATTTTTCCGGAATTTTCCGGTTTTGTTAATTATCTCCGATGCAATGAGTTCTATAATATTACATTTATATTTAGTTAATTACAAAACTGCTACAATATGTGTTGCATTTTCAACCAGATATGAATATTTTCCCAATTTATAATTGCAATGATTTCTAATTTTAACTGATACTGTTGATGTAAACCTCATTATGGACATATGATAAAATAATAGCAATGTTTTCATGGGTAAATCCTTGATAAATTTGAAATTGTTTCTGTATATACTATATTGATCAGTGAAAATTAAAATATTATATTTTCATTTTAGAATACAACTTAAATAAATTTTCCAGTACATAATGTATTACAGCAGCCTGGTTTTGGTGTACATCTACCTGATTTGTTAAAAACTGTATAGAAACGTTTTTATGAGACATCAAAGATTGCCTGAGTATTCCATATTTTTACCTTTTTTTTGTAGAGAAGTGTCAATCACATTATGTAAAATACGTCTGAGCCTTTAACCAACGAAGCGTATGGAACATTATATTGAATGGCAAAAGGAAAGATGAATCGTTACAATTGAATATTTAGAAATAATCCTTTATGGAATAAGTGGAGGTGATGCAATAATGTAATCATTTCATAAGATGCTATAATAAAACTGAAATATCATATTCAACACAATTTCATGTCGTGTGAATTAGATGTTATTCCTGTAAAATGTATATGATATAATATTGATACTATTCAGGTAGGATTTTTTTGCGTTGTATTGATTTTTCGTCAACAGATATTGTAAAAAATATTGTTGCATACTCACTTGTTAGTTAAAGACTGAGGGTTGTCATATGGTAGATCGGTCTAATCCAGGTTAAAGTTCAGAGGTCTCTCAAAGAACAAAGATGTCTAGGATGTCTAGGAAGAGATGTCTAGGATGTTTGGTCTTCGGAATCGTGCAAGCTTGAAATATGTTATTATTCTAGTATGTATAACAAATATGTATAAAAATCCAAGAATTAATCACTAAAATCAATCAATAAGAACTAAGATGCATTGAGTGGGAACACTTTTACCAGTTCAAATCATTTTTTCTTATATAGTGTGAAACATCTCTAAAACCTTGTGAAATATTACTGAAATTACTGAAAATTAAAAAGTATCAATTTTAATAAAAGCTATTAAAAAGCCGTCATAACTCAAATCGAATGAAATAGCCCATCGCTAGCCACAGTTATAACATAAACGTGCACATGAAAACAAATTTCCAAGATCACTCATAAAAAAATCTTTAAGTAAAACTTTTAAGTATAGTCAAAAAAGTTGGTTGTATTACGTGAATCTAAAATATATTGTCATATTAAAAAGGTCAACCACTTATGAAATATTCTACCTTTTGCTGTCACGATGATATCCACATGTCACGATGACAGTGACGTTTCGACGTGAAATATGCCTTAAGACTTACGTCAGTGATGAGGCCATTGGATGTATTTTGATGGATGGATTTGTCTAAATCTATATATATAATTCCGTAAGCGAATCGGTCCTTACGAAATATCTCGAGTTAGAAGAAAGATAGGGTAACGTATGATGGCTCATTTTTAAGCTTGAGGTCCAAGGACGCAAGGAAAAATACCAGAATTCCCAAAAGTTACCTGGGCTTCGCCCCAATGGACCTTGAAGTTCCAATGTTAATCTAATGAGAATAAGATTTTTATATCTGCACGTGTGATTAAGCAGATGTTACAGTGTATATTTTTTATCATAAACTCAGCTGGTTACTGAGCAGATATTTTGAGTTAAGATAACCATATAATTAGAACTTTTGAAAAGTTACAATGCACTATAAAAAATGAGAACACTTTTAGTCATGAACAGATTACGGATTTACGGGAGATTTAATCTTGGTGACCCCATTTATGTCATTAAGGAAACCGGAGTAGAATGATTTTTATGCTGAATATCCCAAAGTTAAAATTGGCTTAGATGTGGCATGTTTATAACGGTTAATTGTCTTTACTCAGTGAATGTTGTTTAGTTATTACGTTACTGCTTTATCCTATCGGCTATTTAGTACTGATTGAGGAATATTTTGTTTATTTTATCAATTCACTGCGTCTTCCTTTATGTATGTTGTAGGGAAACGATAAACGCCCGTTAATCCAAAAAGACGGGTAGCATTTCATAAGCAAGATAAGCGAAAACTAACAAAAGGCCTACATCAATCAATGTTCTACTTCATTGACAAACAGTAAAAAATTGACTTCAATCAAAGCACTAGGGACGTCGGTGGCACGGAGGGTAAGGGGACATGGGGGGAAATAAGGGGCAAGGCGGGAGGGCACGGAGGTACGGGGAGGAACGGCGGAGATGGTGGCACGGGACCATGGAGAGCTAAGGGATTTCGGGGATATGGGGGCACGAAGGGCACGAGGAGTGTCGGTGGCACTGGATACAGGGAGAGCAAGAGGGGTACGTTGGAGGCAAGAGAGACATAGGGGCACAGGGAGGAACGGCGAGCATGAGGGCACAGGATCATGGAGGGTATAGGGGTGTGAGGGCATAGAGGGTACTCTGCTGAGGCATGGGGATGCGCTGGGTCACGTGCGGATCACAAGGGTTACTAGGGGCGTCGGTGGCAAGAGGGGTTGCGAGGGGAATGGGGACACGGGAACACGTGGCGGGGGAGGTGCGGAGGCACAAGGGGTACTAGGGGCGTCGGCGGCAAGAGGGGTGGATGGACATGGGAGTCCGAGAGCGTAGCGGGGCCACAATGCGTATGGGGCGCACGGAGGAGGAATGTGGAACGTAGAGGACATGGGGGCCACGGGGAAGAACTGAGGGAATGTGGGCACGCGAGAATAAGGAGCACAGGGGCATGGGAGGGGGGCATGGGGGGTACTCGGGCCCCGGGGGCATAGGGGGTACAGGAAACACAGGTCAGGAGAGGTGAACGGGGGCACAGGGAGGCATAGGGTCACGGTGAGTTTGGGGGGAATGGGGGGCACAGGGGTCCAGTGTGAAGGAGTTTACAGTATTAATGGGCTTAAATGTTGTATTGCACTATATTATTTACTTGAGTTACAAACTAATCATGTCATAGTTAAGGTTAAAACTATTTTTACCGCGTCCGGTAGTATAATAGTGCAATCATTTTTCTTTTTTCCACAAAATAGACTACTGTATTTTAATGCAGGGGAAATTTTTGTTAAAGTAGCCTACTTATTTGATACCGCCACAAAGTTTCGTCAAGATTTTAAAATATTTTATTGGAAAATCTAAACGTGTAAATTCACACTACAGCTTGAGAAAAATACAATAATACTGCAAGGAGGTGATAAATTGAAACTTATTTGTGGAGACAACATCACCATTTTGATTTTTAGGGGCCTTTGCCCCTACAAGCCACTAGTTGCATTATAATATAGCAAGTAATAGAAGTAAGTAGTGCAATGTCAATATTAAATATTAAATAATTTTTTCCTTTAGTCGAATAGCAATTGCTTACTTTGGTAGACCTAATAATTTTTATCCAAAAACATCCTACACAAAAAAGTTATTCTTATGATATCAATGTGTTCTTCTCAAAAATGTGATAATTATGTGTCGTATAAATATATTTGTTTGAGCCTCCACTGCCCGTCATCATGGGCCAACAGGCCTATGCGGTGATCTAAAGACAGCAAGGTACGGTCACGGCATTAAGTCACATAGGCTAGCTAGAGGTGACCGCTCATGTTTGTGAGTGTAATGTCGTCGCCTGGGATCGAACCGGGGACCGCTGGCTTGTGAGGCCAGAGCTCTACCACTGAGCTGCCGCTCCCGTAATCTTTGTACTTTGTACCTCAGAGACTACAGCTTACACAAATTTATAACTATCGTGTAGAGGTTGAAAATTTAATTGATTTAATTTTACTTTAACAGGTAATTTGATCAAATAAAACCTCTGCTATTTTCTCCCACCCTTTCTTTAATCACATTCGCTTCGTTTAAAAATCAAAGTTGAACATAAGGAGTATATGCAACTCATATACATATATAAAAATTTGCGCAAAGGTCAGCGACACTAGCGCCATCACATGTAGCGGTAATGTGCAGAACTAATGATGCTTTCCCTGCCGCACCATTTAACATGGGCTTCCGCGCAAATGGTCCGCCACAACAGAGCAGCAAAAACTGTCCAACCGTCTCCATGTTATAATTGGATTTCTATTAGACTACTTTACCATGAAATGAGATTTTCATTTGAAATATTTTAATGTTATGGAATGAAATAATGTAGTATAATATTGATCAATTATTGAAGATGAATACATTGTCCATGTTTTATAAAAAAAATAGGTTTTTGTTGCAGTAAAATTACGATAATTTACTTAATTGGTCTGTTTTTTCCAAAGATGTTAAAAGAGCTGGAAAAGACCCTTTGGTAAATGAGAAATGCCTCAAACTTAAATAATAGAAACCTTAATCGTCGTTAGTATGACTATAATTAATTAATCTATTTATTCATTTACAACAAAGGTTGCATAATGGTATATTCATAAAAATTCTGACTTATTTTTAAAATGTACAACAACCAAAACTAACCATAATTAATTGTTCGGCGAAATTATTAAAAAACATCATAGAAACATTTTCAGGGTTACTATACAATATCCCGTAGATTAACTTTTTTATAAACAGACTCCATAAACTATAAATCTAAACAACGTATTTAGTTTCTGCCTATACGTCTTCTGAGATTCCTAATATAGAATTTTCCAGTGGGATGCCTTATTATATGATTTTCCAGACATATTTATCAAATTGCAAGAAGCGTGAAAATGATTTTACCTTGAGGGTAGAGGGTAAATCTGTAAGGAAATGTCATATTATTTGTTCGCTTTGACTTTCTGCAAAAACACTCGTGTAAATTTATTATTATGACACGGAATGTAAAGGCTGTACTATGGTGATTGACACTCATCCAAATAATCATGTTTATTATAATTTAAAAAGCTTGAAATAATATTTTTCTCGTATTTTCATATATCGTGATTAAACAGTGGTTACAAAACCACTGTTAATTTAAAGGTGTTTAAAATTATTGTTGAGCTTGTGAGAATGAAGGTGACATAAGTAAATTATGGAGATTCTCTGATACATTAGTGAGTGGTATTTGACAAATATATAGTAGATAATATCCTCGTCTTCAGACGAAAGTTGTTGGTTAATCGCTTAAACCGGTCTCTATTCACCATGTCTTTCACACTTTGGTTAGAGTTAAAATTTTATTTTACTGTTAATAATTTTAACAGTTTTTACACTTAAAAGCTGATTGGAGATCGTCCATATGAATAGAAGCTTACCACGGGTAGGTAAATGTAATAATTTCCGCTCTGTGTTGTAGGCAGGGGAATCCAAGCGAAAGGTTAGTTTAGGATGTTTCCCAAAATATTTCGTTATTTTAGGTCACCTAACAAGCAAGGTTGGTAAATCAATCAACTTTGAAATTTAATTTCATTCACTGCCATGTAAGATGTTAAGTAAAATAGCTTGATAAAGTGATAAATAATCTTTCCTCCACTTATCACATTGACCTAAATGAGTTAGAATTCTTTTAAGCCAGAATAAAATTCAACCAATCACAGTAACCAAACGCAGCTCTTTATTATGCATTAATGCCACGTAATTTTTTCACTTGTTTACAATCTATTGAGTTGTGTAGTGTGATGAAAAATATCGTTCGTTACTCGGACCGTAAGCGTTTTGAAAACCCTCCATCGTTTCAAGTTCTCGACTTCGTCTCGAACTTGAAACACGATAACGGGGTCGGAAAAACGCCACTTTCGGCCCTTGTGACGAAATATACTATTCTTTACCACTAGCCTTAATTAATATTTTTTTTCAATTTTTCCTTTCCCATTTAAAATCAAATGAATGCAAACCACAATGCTTTGTTATTTAAAAGTATAAAATCCATAATATAGATCATCATTTAATCCATGTGATAAGTATCCATGTGATCCATGTAAAGAGATCCATGTGTTTTTTATTCAATATTTTGCTAATGCTTTAAAGGTGAACGTAATTACATCAATTGTGAAAATTTTAAATGAAGTCACAGTTATTGAACAGATTCAAGTATGTTATTTTTGTAAATAATATAAAAATAAAATCAAAAACATATAATGTTGTTGATATCACAAAACTTCAAAAATATTCTAAAATCCCTCTGTTGTCTTCCTAAAGTCTTATATATTTAGTTCAATTTCTTGGGGTTCAACTGTTTGGGGGGGGGGAGTCACTACTAGGGGCGCCAAGATGTCGCGCCAACGCTGTTTACGGTGTTGGGGGGACCAAAATGAGCGCCGACGGGACAATTTAGTAAAATCACTCTCGAAACTTCTAAGATTGTATATTAACAAAAGCAATATAATAAAACGTGGATTCTTTGATTTAATCATCTTGGGTATAATATAATTTAAGAGATCTATTTTAGATTGTATGAACATGTAAGAGTCCATTTCCAAATACGTTGCTGGATTATTTAGTTAAACGCAGTTAAACCACATGTTATGTTATGGTTTCTAATCAGGAAAAGCAGGTTTTAATGCAAATAAAAATTAAGGTAATGTGACCGAAATGGAGATTTGAATACCAGTGAAACATTATGTTAAGTTTTATGTAATGATTTATTTAGCTCAAGTTGTGTTTTGGTTTGCAACGATGAACTTTACTTCGTTGTAAGTAGTTTTTACCTTTAATAAATACCAGAATATACTGTTTCTTGCTAGAAATTAAAACAAATTCTATAAAAAATGGAAATTATTTTAAAATTCTTGTAATTAAATCTAAGCGCCTTATTGTATCAGAATTTGTATCAATATTATCCCTTAGACTTATCAGATACAAAAATTGTGTTGCAATCAATATATTATTACTGACGAATTCTAATGGAGTCACCAAAATAGACGCCCGTAAATTTTGCGTCAAAGTAGAGAGTAGAGCCCAGATAAGAAAGTTTATTTCAACAAACACTGCCATGTTATATATTAGGTATAAGAAGCTGTTGGCGTTGAGGCTCTGGTCACGGAACCGAGTTAGATCTTAACAAAGGAACCGCCTGAAATATCACTCACCCCGCCTCGCGTAAAGGCAATAACAAAAGATGATTTATTTTTGAATAGAAAACTCTGATTTTAAAATCTGAGTTATATGAATTTACCATAAAGTTTATTTTATCTCACTGAAACGTCTGGTAAAACAATATGATTGCGATATAGTCTGCTTTAAAGTATACTTTTGTCTTTGAGGTGTTATAACAAATTTTCTCTTGAAATATGTTAAGTTCTCTGTAGTTTTAAAAGTGACCACCATAAAAAGGCAAACTTCCAAATTTACAATATATACATACATATATACATATAATCAAGGTTTCGTACGATTGCTTCTCAAAGAAATATTAGTTATTACTCTATTTAATAGACTTTAAAATAGATATTATAACCTATAACCAACAACCTAATGCATAAATTTAAACATATGCTGAACCAGAGTTAATAAAAGCTAGTGGTAGATTATTTTATAATTTGAAAGTTCCTGAAGAACAATAGAGTACTATAGAGTATACACTATAAACATACAGTCCCACACGGCTTTAATATTTTCTGAATAATAATAGGCAAATCAATAAAATTTTGTACATCAACATTACACCTAAAAATCTACTCTTCGTAGGAACTATCAGTTTTCTGTCATATCATGGGGACGTCCTGCCTGGAGTCATAAGGGAATCTTAAAGGTAAGAATACGTGAATGACTACATCAAATCAAAGGTCTCTAAGAATAGAGAATAATGCCCCAAACCCGACCTCAGAAAGATGACAGTCAAAAATTGCAAGCGATCAAACTTGGCATTAAAATCATATTGCTAAAAACAATAAATGCAACAGCTTCCAATATACTAGACCATTTTAAGTCAGGTTTATAGCGAATTGCTTGGTATGCAAAGCACTTTAAAATGATGTATGATATGACGTAGGTAATGGAGTTTTTCTCAAGACTCCCTTTATGGATATCCCTAGTGGATATCGTCAGGGAAACTGCGTTGGCCCACGTCAAATGATACATAATTTGAAAGGGCCAATTTGTCCCTATCTGAGCATTTTGCCACAAACCATAACTTAAAAGGTCCAGTGTATTGGGGGTTATTGCATTTTCATGTCCAACAATATGGTTTTAATGCAAAGTTTTATAGCCAAAACCTTTGACTCGGTCATCCTTTTAAGGTCAGGTTTCCGGCATCTCTAATCAGAGACATTTAATTTGGTGTAGATATTGACCTATTCTTACATTTAAGACTTTCTTCTGACTCCTAATGGGACGTCCCGATGATATGACAGAAAACTGTTGTTTCCTTCAAAAAGTACATTTTTAGGTATAGTGTTGATGTGCCAAAATATTATTGATTTTATTTGTTCTCGTTCAGAAAATATTAAACTAATGCATGACTCTGTGTACCCTCTGTATATGGAATATATGAATAAAAGAATATAGACTATAATAAGAAACTCTTTCATCATATAATAATCATAAATTCTTTGAATTAATTCATCATTGAAAAGGGTGATGTAGTAATAAGACAAATGTAAAGCTGATTATTGAAAATTATTTGATTCTAAAGGGAGATTATCAATCCGCGAATTATGAAAGGATTAACCTCATTTCTGGTTTTCATTTCAGCAAATCTCCATTAAAATAAAAGTTTATTCATTCAAATTGTAATATTTACTTTGAATTACTCAGTGAAAGAATCTCTTTCTTTATTTATATCTTCTTCAAAGTAGATTTAAATCAAATAATTAAAGAGCTTGTTTTTCTTTGTTGTCAGAATAATTTATCTGGCACATAATGTATTTCATCAACTTATTGAAGATTAATACTGTTCAAATATGCAATTACAACTAACTTAATTGGTGGGATATATTAGTTATAATCGACTTAAATGTTCTTATGTGGTATTAAAAGATTTTTTTTAAGTCATAGAAAGGTTAACATAGAAGTTAAGTTTATGTTACAAATAATTATGTAACATATTTATTTTCGTTTGTTATTTCTTGTTTTTGCAAAATTTTATGAAATATAGAAGTTTTTTTATAGTACTTATTAAGTGCCATTTCATTTAAATAAATAATAAATTATTTTACTCTATATAACTTTATACTCAACAAATCAATGCATTTTAAAATACAAATTTCAGAAATGATAAATACAGGTAACATCAATAAATTTCTTATAAATATTAGGTCAATTCATGTAAATTAAAG
This sequence comes from Neoaliturus tenellus, assembly GCA_030545055.2. Classification (NCBI taxonomy): domain Eukaryota; kingdom Metazoa; phylum Arthropoda; class Insecta; order Hemiptera; family Cicadellidae; genus Neoaliturus; species Neoaliturus tenellus. The sequence goes on from CM061537.1 coordinate 5,565,934, forward strand.
ATTTAAATTATAGACAAAAACAATGCAATTAGCGTTGGCCATCAAAAAAATATATTAAATAAGGGAAAACTCCTTAACCAATTCTCATCATTGTTTTCCGTCTATGCTTACAAACAAAGAAAAGAAAAAGTGAAACGCTTACTTTACCACTACTAGGTTTAGATCAGTAATTCTCGCACTCTACGGACATGGGCAATTTTATTTACATTTGTTTCCATATTTAAAAATTCATATTTCAACGATTGAGTTGGTACTAACAAGAAGAATTTTGTAAAAGTAGTGACAATTATTGGTTCTAGACCAAAGTATTTCAAGTGACGTAGGTTTTTTCGTCTCGAGGTTTAAATAACAGGATGACGTCAGGATCCCCTGAAACTATCAAACACACATATAGAATATATATATGTTGTATACACGAGTTAATACTTATTTCGTTAGGGAAAAGCAACATACAATCTTTATATTAATATAGAATTTTATATTTTGGGAATATATTTAAATATACTGTATATTTGCAGCTCAAATGGTCAATTACGTAACAAAACCATAAAATGTAGTAAAGAGATCAAAGTTGAATCAAAAATATTATTGATGGTATTGTATTTTATAGGAAGTTGATAGCGAGATATATTTTGTATACCACTAAGTATAGTTTTATTATTTTTTCACATGTACTCTCCTTTATTTAATTTGTTATAGTTTTCTTTATTTTTTTATAAACTATAATGTTTCACCTTGTCTATTATATTGTATTTATATCTATTATATTATATTATAAATATTATATTCCTTATGTGTTGGTAAATCTATTTCCGTTTTTTGTCTTGTAAAACAGGGCACCATGTTGTTGCCTTGTCTCATTTTACTCTTTAATATATTTAAGACATCAAAGCCAGATGGGGCCAGCCACTTAAGTCTGTTTTGTAATAAAGTTCACATACCCAAGCTTACTGTTCCATCTATCTGTGATGTTCAATTGTAGTACTTTGTTTTAATTTTTCTAAAAATACTATTGACATACATTAAACGTTCCAATATTGTAGCTTTTACTTGTTATTTTACAATTACCGTTGTAACGCCAAAGAATATAATATTACCTGTTTCCACAATGAAAGTTTTGGTAATTTTTGATTTATGATGTGAATCGCAATGTGAATTTGTTTAAAAATGTATTCTATTTGTATTATTTATCTTTTTAATTTGCTGAATAAAATATTATATTTCATAATTAGTGTTTTTGACCCACCTGTTGAACTATTATTTAACAAATATTGTATAAAAACAAACTTAACATTGCATAACAGCTATTTGAGGCTTATATTTAACTTCATTGCCACGGTAATATTGATTGCTACAGAAGCTGTGTTGTGAAAACCATTCAAACAAAAGGCATCTTTAAAAGAAACACTTAAAAAGTCCAATGAATATTTTGATATGATGGGAATTCTAAAGATGAAACCGGTAACTTTAATTAGAAAACTTCTTACAATTTGTTTAAGGTTGTTTCAACAGTAGTACTGGATCTTTGACAGTAACTCTTCTTATTATCTTTCCACTTGCAAACAGAATCAAATTTGTAAGATATCCAATAAAGATTTGTACTCTCTCGTATTTAATGTTACTTTGAAATCATAGTTTTTAATTTTTGATGTGGATGGTAAATTGTTATATGTTTTTTTATAATGCTTACGTTATGTATAAAAAGGCATACTATACCTAGGAATGTAATTTTTAAAAAGCTACTCTTATCAAGTCATGTGTTCAGTACAAGCATTATTAGATATACCGTTTACATTTAAATCTAATTGATGAACTGAAATATCAAATAATGCTCAATTTCATTTTACAGATCATATAAAATTAATTTAACAGCTAAGAGAACACTTAAATTTATATGACATAAAAATTACTTATCATTAATGATACTAATTTTCAAAATTTACTTCTTCAGAATTACACTTACAAATACACCAATGTTATATAACTGCTAAGCTCTGTTTTATCAGACTTGTTTTTAGAGTAAATGCAAGAATTTCAGTAAAATTTAATATTGGTTTGACTGAAATGATACATCTAAATTAATAACTATACTTTTAAGGCCACGATAGTTTGGATGTGAGAGTCAAAACTATTAAGGTTGGATGCATGCAAAATAGAACAAAAATACGCAATTCAGGAATTTATATCCCACCCTACCTTGCAGTAACATTTTTTTAAAGACACTTTCCTTGTAAATGTCTTTTTTATTACCTTTTATTACCTTTTATTGGTATGTTAATGAAATTTTAAGAAAGCACACAAACCTTCCTATCAGAATAATTGCAGTTTATCCTAGTTAAGTGCTCTTAAACCCTTTTATAAACAATATTTTGTAAAATTAAGTAAAGTTTTACCGAAACTCGATTGAGGAACACATTTTCATGCATCACAATAGAAACTGTTCAATATTTCAACTTACCCTCATCGTTTTGAATATAATGATACAAAGCGATCAATAAACATACTATTTATTCTATTAAACATAGAATATTTTATAAATTCTTTTATACGTGAAAGAAAATTATTCTAATTGGGTTCTTTAACGTTTATTAAAGAGTAAAATGAGACAAGGCAACAACATGGTGTCCTGTTTTACAAGATATAACATTTATAATATAATATAATAGATATAAATACAATATAATAGACCAGCTGAAATATTATAGTTTATAAAAAAATAAAGAAAAACGATAAGAAATTAAATGAAGGAGTGTACATATGAAAAAAATAATAATACTATACTTAGTAGTATACGAAAAACATCTGGCTATCAACTTCCTATAAAATATAATACCATCAGTAATATTTTTGATTCAACTCAGATCTCTTTACTACATTTTATGGTTTTGTTATGCAATTGACCATTTGAGCTGCAAATATATACAGTATATTTAAATATATTCCCAAAATATAAAATTCTATATTAATATAAAAGTTTGTATGTTGCTTTTCCCTAACGAAATAAGTATTAACTCGTGTATACAACTCAAAGTAAAGGAATATAATGTATTTATGGTACTTAAATAATAAGTATTGTAAAGTTATATAAAGGTAAATTTCAATAAAATACTTATTTTCAGAGTTAATAAATTTCAAAGAAAAGTAAATATGAAATAAACATTTATTTATTTTACCATTTGAAACAATAGACTTGTATGACGTATATGCCCAAATTTATTAAACGGAAAATACCTATAAATATGAAAAACAACGCAATATATAAACTTCTAGGCGATTCACAGAACCAGTTATCACCATAATTATCCCATTGAACGACTTTAATCATATTTACCGCTATCTCGGTGATGTAAACACTTCAAATCTAATAGAATTGGAAGTGAAATTGAAAACTCAACATTTAATTTTATTATAAAATAAAACATATTACTTTACAAATATTTAAATTAACGGCTTTCATAATTTTTGTCGTAAACGAATTATTATACTATAACACTCACATTTATATTTTAACTAAACTACTTAAATTCAAGTTTAATAAATACCTAAAAATAAATAATACTGTGTGGAGAGTGTAAAGAAATGAAGGAAATGTGGAAATTGTATTATTATATGTAAATAAATGTAAAGTAATAAATATTTTTTCATGAATTATTATTCTTTTAAGGTAGACGAATCACCAAAGAATAATGTTTTGAAATAAACGCAAAGATTTTAGCTTACCGACACAACCTGCCATTCTTATACAAGTGTATTACATTATTTACATATCAGAACATTTTATACTAATGGCTTGTTTTAAACATAGTTTTTGTCCTGAAAAACTATTGATTCATAAAGGCTTTTTATTTATTTATTAACAGCCAATAACTTAGACCAATAAGTAAACATTTATTCAATTCATTAAATAACGATAAAACCTCGTTAATAAATAAATATATAAGTCTTAAATATATAAATATATAAGGACTTATAAGTCTTAATTGTGCAAGAGAGACATTAGATATTCCCTGATAGCATGTTCACAGCTAGCTATCAACGCATCCCTCTTACCTACCGTTTCCCTCTTAAGCGCCGAACGATGAGGGCGGAGTGAAAGGATATAGACACGTGCGGAAGTGAAGTCTTTTATTCTCCCCCGAGAAGGCTTTCTCCTCACACACCCTCGGCCCCCCCCTCCCACCACCCTCCCTATCCACCGACCATCATCTTTATTACACTTCAGTGTTTACAGTTGGCTATTGTTTTATAATGGGCTTCACGTTACGGAATCAATATTGGAAACCTTGTTACTTGAGGTTGTTTGAAATGATCTTATGTATTTCAAAACAATGACAGTAAGAAAAACAAAACACCCTTCTCATTCTATTGGATTGAATTATATGCGGGTTGTATCAAAACAATGATTAGTGGTCCTATATGTTCACGTTTTATTTGTTCCTTAAAAATCTTTGTGTTAATTTAGTAAAAAATGGGAAATAAACTTTTGTTATGGAAGTTTTACATTGAGCCAAAACTGTAAGCTTATGACAGGTGGCCTGACTATACTACTAGACCGGTCTACACACTGTTGCTAATAAATTAAATAATTTTGCTTCGATTTCAACTACTACTCCATCGGTTTCCTAAGTATTAACATAAGCTTATTCCGAGTAAGATATGTTGTTCTCTTGGACCGATTTACATGCAGTTTGTGTTAAATGAAAGTTAATTAATTGTAAGACTGCCAATAATTGTCCTAAACATTTACTATTTCTTCATTTAATATTCTAATAAAGTAATTTAAAATATTTTCAGTCATAAACATTGTTTTTTTTTATTTTTTAACTTAATGATACAGCACGTATAAGCTGATTATAACGAAGCACATGTTTTATTATAAAATCATATTTTTGTTTATGTTTTAATTTACTACATATACCTAGATTGGTGTTCGTTAACGTGTAAAGTTTGTATAGTATTTAAATTCGTAGATAATAAAATGTTTATCGTGTGGAAAACTGTTAAACTGTGTATAAGTTTGATTAAAAACCAATAATATTTAATATGAAGATATTCTTCTTATTAGCAAAGCAAACACGGGTCGCTTTTCGCCACACGGGGTTAATCTAGTATACAATAAAACGTTATTAACAATAATTTTTTTAATCAATGATATTTTAAATATCAATGATTTCAATCATATTTATACCTGAAATTGAAATAAATTGATAATTATTATATACAATAAACGTAATATAAAAATGCATTGTGTAGATAAATGTTTATTTTTTGAGTTACTAAATAATCTGCAAATTTACTTTTTCATGGTTATCCGCTTACTTAATGTTGTTTCACTACTTCGGGTCATACGGTACTAAATGTAAACGCATTCTTTTTGTATTTCATTAAAGTAGTTACTGTGGAACCACTTAAGCCAATCTAATCTCTATCGTTAAGTGTGGTGGACTTATCAGAATAAGCTTACCAGACCACTTCACAAATCCGTTTCATTGGGACATTAGTTTTTGGACTTAATGTTGGCAAGTTTGGGCTAAGCATGAAAGAGATTTAAATACTTCTGTGATCAGAACTTCATACACCATTAAATAAGCCTTATGATATGCTAAATGATATATCATTTCGATTAACGTTATAGATCCATTAAATTAATTAATATACTATTATTTAATTTTATTACATAGGACAGTTAAAGATAAATAATATAAATTTTTGATACTTCACATCTTACTCGAATAAAAAATTAAGTTCACTGTGAAAGAGACATTTTTGTTCATATTTTTAAGCTTCTGTAAATTTGTTTCCTTTTTCTGGTAATTTATACTGAATCAACTTTAAGCAAAATTCTTAGCTATTACATTGACTGATAAAAATGTATTTTGAAGTAATTTTAAAAATATAGGATTGATTTAAATTTAGAGGCCCGACCAGCATGAATGCAAAATACCTTTCTACATAAATAAAATCACCAACGACTATCCAAAACATATTCCTTTAATTTTTCAGTTCAATATACAATGTGTTTATTACCTACTATGTGTATAAGAAACTCAAAGGTTTGCCTTTTCAAATATTCGTAACTAGGAACATCTATGTTGTTAGGGTAAAAAGTTATATTTTTAAAATACAATAAGTTAACGATAATTTTTCTTTTAATATAAACTGATTTTAGCTACAGTTTTTATAATTTGACATTAAACACTAATTAGCGTAACTAAACAATATTAGCTAAATAGCAAAATAAAATGTATTTTTGAAGGAGCAAAGTTGGTTTTAATTTTAAACACCACATTAAGTTGTAAGTTCATTATTAATAAAAATGATAAATTACTGTAAATGCATTTTCTTTTGAACTTTAATTTTCCTAAGGATATTTCTTAGTTATAGTTCAACGTAAACTTTTTTTAAAGATTATAGTCTCTGTAAAAGCTGTTCACTAGTTCCTACACATCTATTCTATGCACTAGCAATGTCACATCTCGCATTTATTCTAAATAACCGCTGAGGTGGTGAAGGGAAATGAACGGATCACAGCTAATGAGGGTCATTGTTGGAAGCGGCTCTGACGTCATTTAGTGACGTTGTGGATTACTGTGTCAGCTCAAGACCACACTGTCAGGATTTTAAATGTCACCAATGTCGCAGTTGATTTTAATTATATAAATTTCAGTAAATTTTCAATTTATATGTAATAAATTATACGTTTTTGAAGTCATACTCAAATATAAAAAAATTAATCGTCAGTAACTTATACATGACTTTTATAAACCCTAATTATCGTCAGTAATTTGTTCATTATTTTATAAACCCTAAAGATAAAACTAAAATAACGGGTATTTTCAAAATAAATTTTATACAAAGCCTAATACTTAGACACACGGATATAAAAAAGTAATTATGTGTTGAATCTACATATTGGTGTTTATTTTTTCACACAAAGATACTCATTAGGTAAAATCCAACGACAGTCAAATTTAATTTCCTTTAATTACACATTTAAGATAATGTATTCAAATATGCTGATATAGCACTATGCAAAATTATAATTATGTTTCATAAATATATGTATAAACACATAATGTTTGACTAAACATACTGAGTCAGCATTAAATATAATTTATTTAATAACTAAAAGAAATATTGAACATCAAGTTTGAAGGAAAATTATTCAATCGATATTGCTCCATATAATTACTTAATTGTTTCAAAACATACTTTGTTTTTCTGTACTTTTAAGAACCAATTCCAAAGGTCAATCGTCCAACTTTAATTAGCAAACTTTCTGCCATTCATTTGACAGTATTGGTGTAGAAGCAAAAAATTATTGACAGAAACTTTTCTGATTAATCCTACTATACAGTTTTAAAATAAAGAAAACCTTTTTTTACTACTTTTTTACTTTAAAAACTTTTTTATTTAAGTAAAACCAATGTGTTTAATGTTGTAACTCCTCCATAGTTAAAATATTTTTACTATTTTTTTTTTTTAAACATAAACAGTATTCACCGTCTTCTAATGTTATTCATTCATGTATGTAAAATTACTTTAAAATACAAGTAAAAACAACAAGTATTTTGGACATTAGTTTTACTGTATAACCAAGTCTAGAACTAGATTGTAAACACAAATATAAACAAACAAAGTGTAACCGATTATTAACAGCTGATTCAATTCTTTTATAATTAACAACATATGACATCCCCCTTTTTATTTATTAGAAGTATTTTTACATTTCCGAATGAACCAAGTATTTCTTCGGTAAATTGTGCCATCTTCTGTTTTTATTAAATATGATCTAGGTTGGGATAAAATCTTGACTACTGTAGCTGGAACCCAAAACTTGTGTTTAAATCTATACATCACTTTCTCCCCTACTGAGAAGACATCCGGTTTGGTTTTGTTCTTGTCTGAAAATATCTTTTCTCTTTCATGTATACACTTAAGGTTCTTAGACACCCCTTTAACAACCACAGGCAACAGAGCTCGTTTGTTTGTTGGTATTGTTGTCCTCGTTCGTCTACTCATTAGGCGTTGAACAGGAGAGCCCAATTGCCCTCGTGGTGTGTTACGGTGAAGAAGCAAGGCAAGTTGTACATCCGAGTTTTCTTCGGTACACTTTAATAATAAATTTTTGGCTTCCTGGACGTACCTTTCAGCTAAGCCATTAGATCTTGGGAAGTTAGGTGACTACATTTTGTGGGTAAAATTCCAATCCTTCTCAAATTGTTTGAATTCAAGAGAATCAAAACACTTTCCACCATCACTCCTTAAAACCTCTGGGATACCGTGTGCAGCAAACCATCTTTTTAGCTGCTTTATGACTGTTGTTGAAGATTTTGTCTTAACTTCTTCAAAATCAAAATACCCCGAGTAAGCATCAGCAATCACAATAAAATCCTTGCCTTTTACTGTAAATATATCTGTTGCAGTGAACTCCCATGGTCTGCTTGGTATATCTTGTAGTAATATCTCATCTTGCTGTTTATCTCGTTGAAACCTGTTACAAACATTGCATTTTTCTATGTACAACCTAAAATCCCTGGGCATATTTGGCCAATACACCAATTCACGAGCTAGAGACAAGGATGACTCAACACTTTTATGAGGTCGGTGTACGTCCCTCATTATTTCACCCCTCATTTCCGGAGGAATGATAATTTTTGATCTCTTGAAAAACAGATCATCATGGCATCCCAACTCTTCTCTAAACGAAAAATAGTTCTTAATAACATTAGGTCCATTATCATCATGTCTAATTGCATCCCAGCCCTCTAGAATAGCTTTCTTCAAAAGCTGAAGTTCTTTGTTCTGCTTGGCGTATTCTTTGATTCTTGATAGATTGTTGGAATTAAGTGGAATTACCAATTGTATTTCAATTGTAGACGGTTCATCATCTTCTTCAGCATTTTCACAGTCTCGACTTAGGGAATCTGCAACATAGAGTTCACTTCCACTCTTATATATAACAGTTGGATTGTATGGCATAATCTCCATGAACATTTTCTGAAGTCGTGGTGGTGCTTGATGTAATGGCTTTTTGAAGATTGCCTCTAATGGTTTATGATCGGATTCTATTACCATCTTTTTGCACCCCCATATATATTCATGATATTTTTTGCATGCCGAGACAATTGCTAAAGTTTCCTTCTCGAGTTGGCTGTAGTTCTTTTGGGTCTTTGTTAAGGCCTTGGAGCTATAACCAACTGGCTGACCATTTTGTAACATCACCGCTCCTACTGAATAGCTACTTGCATCAACTGACAGTGTTATTGGTAAATTCGGATCATAAAATCTCAAAACTGGTGGACTTCCTAGTTTTTCTTTTAGTCTGTCAAATTCTGTTTGGTGTAAGTCCTTCCATTCCCATTCATTTTCCTTTTGAAGAAGTAATCTAAGGTTCTTAGTCAGATCAGATAACCGAGGTATGAATTTACCGAGGTAGTTTACGCATCCAAGAAATCTTTGTAGTTCCTTCACCGACTTTGGAGACTTCAAACGCTGACTGCATTCAATTTTCTCAGGATCAGGCGAAATACCCGTTCCATCCACAATGTGACCTAAAAAATTTATTCTTGTTTGGTTGTAAATACATTTTTCTGGATTCAACTTTAATCCTGCTTCCCTAATCTTCTCACAGACTCTCCTTGTGATGGCGTTTAAATCCTCAATATTTGAGGCATGGATTAGAATATCATCCATCGAAACTTCAACCTTTGGAATGTCCTGAAGTAATGAACACATTACGTTCTGAAAAACTTCAGGTGCTGAGACAAGTCCAAATGGCATTCTGAGGCAACAGAATCTACCCCAAGGAGTTGAAAAAGTCAAATATTTTGATGTTCGCTCACTGACTTTAATCTGCCAAAAACCTTTTTTACAATCCAGCAATGTAAAAAATTTTGATCCGTTCAGTCTGGCTGCGATTTCTTCCAGTGTTGAAAGAGGGTAATGACGTCGCTTTACATTTCTATTAAGGTCAGAAGGATCAATACAGATGCGAATTTTATCTTTTTGTTTCACTACTACCATTGGAGAAATACATGGGGTAGGCTCCGATATGGGTTTTATTATGCCCTCTGAAACCATCTTATCCAATTCGCTTTTAACACTCTCTCGAAGTGAATAAGGAATTCTCCTTGCTGGATGAATTTTCAACTTTGGATTTTCAATAAGGTCAATGTCATAAATGAAGTTTTTGAGGCACCCGATGCCAGAGTAAAGATCATTGTACATGTTATTAACACCATGTTCGTTAAAATCATCCAGCGCATTGACTCTAGAAATAAATCCCATTTCTTGACATGAGTTAATACCTAGGATAGGTTGCAAGTCACCTTTGACCACTAGGAATTTAGTGTAGTGAGATTTATTTTTCCTAGTACTTACATTTACATTAATTTCTCCAACCACCGGAGTTGTCAATTTATTGAAGGAAACCAAACTTTTTACTCTGCTATTTTCTAACGAAATTCCAAACAACTCAACCAAGGAACTTGGAATGACATTACATTGTGAACCACTGTCGAGTTTAAATAGAACTTTATAATGCCCTTCAAAAAACAGCGGTTCAAACCATTCATTTTGTGTATCAGCAGAAACACAATTAGCAATGAGTGTTTTTTCTGTTACTGATTCATTCTCAGTCGTCAGTGAATCTGTGTTAGAGGTTTTTAATTTGCATACACTTGCAAAATGATTTTTCCCCCACACTTGTTACAAACCTTGTTAAAAGCCGGGCATTTTCTAGGTTGATGTTTGTAACCACAACGGGAACAATTAAATTGTACATGACTAGGACTTTTTTCAACAGTGCAGATTGGAGGGTTGTTATCTGGTACAGCCAGTTTCTTAAGTTGTTGCTGAGTTGATTCATATGATTTACAAATAGAAATAGCTTTATCTAGAGTTAGATTTTCTTCCAAAAGTAATTTTTCTCTTAATTTTTCATCATGTACTCCAATAACTATTTTATCTTTAATCAAGCTATCCTTCAGTGAACCAAATTCACAAGAGTTAGCTAAGTTTCTGATCTTTATCAGGAATTCATTAAATGACTGCCCTTCAATCTGATTTGTTCTGTTAAAACAAAATCTTTCGTATGTTAAATTGGTTTTACCAGTAAAGTACTCTGAAAACCTTTTGACTATCAATTTTAGGTTACTATTTTCATTGTCATCTAGTTCAAATGCATTAAAAATATCAATGACACCTGGCCCAATGCTCGACATAAAAGATGCTACCTGTACTTCATTGGGCTTGCTGTGCAAACCTGATGCCGTGGAATACCATGACCACTGCTGAATCCATTTTTCCCACCTGTGTCTCATTCCAGTGTTGACAAAATCTAGAGCTTGTGGTGGTTTGCAATTTTTGTCAAAACTCATCCTATGAATATGAGTTTTACATTGACCAGTGTCTCCAGTTGCAACAGTGTTTTCTGCTTCTAATTCATTATCACTGTCACTGGCCAGATGTTCAAATCTATTAGACTGTCTTTGTCTTAACTTTTTTCCAGGTTTGGGTTTCGGCACCATGTAAAATTACTTGAAAATACAAGTAAAAACAACAAGTATTTTGGACATTAGTTTTACTGTATAACCAAGTCTATAACTAGATTGTAAACATAAATATAAACAAACAAAGTGTAACTGATTATTAACAGCTGATTCAATTCTTTTATAATTAACAACATATGACAATGTATATATCTTAATATTACATAATTACTTAATATGTTCTTTTTTTAACTTTGATCTATATTATTAGAATTAGTAAAGATATATACCATTAAAATATGTCTATTTTCCAGTTAAATCTTAATATAAAAGAAAATATCAAAATTTTCGCCGACCGAGGAGGAGAGCGATATTTGGACCGTTTCTATTACAAGGATGAATCTTCAATTCGTGACCTGGTTTTAAAGAAAGGGATATCAATGATCTGTTGTAACACGTGCTTTTTTTACAAAATATGTCGAGATTACAGCAGTTAAATGTATGCAGTAACTTTTTAAGTTTTGAAAATGAAAAATAAAAAATAAACATTTTTAAATGTGTGACGCTTAAAAAACTTATACTTTTATTTATTTTGTCATTCATTTCAGTAATATGTAATAAATATGTTCATTTGAAAGAAATCAAAGAACTATGCTCTATCTAATGACAGAAAATCATATATTCTTGTATTTGATGTCAAATAACCTTAGGTAAAAAGTATTCATATAATATTAAAAAGTATACCGGGCTTAAAAAACGATTCCAATGGAATGTATATTATTTATTATTAAATATCTGTTTTTATTATATTACATTTTAAATAAGTTAACTAGCAGAACTAAATTAAAAAATTGTGTGTTGTGATTTTCACAACAGAACGTAGGCCTACAATTTCTTTTATTAGTACTTAATCTTAATAACAGTAACAATGTAATATTCAATAATTTTATTAACGTGATAAGAAAACCCTTACTGTACAAACTTCCGGGTAAATAATATTTACATGTAGATATAATTTATATAAATATATGCATACTTGTAGATATAGATATAACTTCTTAGTACAATATCACAGTTTGCAGACATTGTGCTGTAAAACCCGATGTAAAGAATAAATCTCCTATAAGATATTAATGGATCTTCGGCCAACTTCGGTTATAGCCAATCATAACTTGAAAACACTTTCCAAAAGCAAACAATGATTATTTTTTCTGTAACATCTTTGAAGTAAAGCAAAACAAAAATTTTCTAATTTTAAATAATTAAAGGTTATGGTGTTTAATTTAGGTAGTTTCAAACTGAAAATAACAATATTATTTTAAAACATTTTTTATCGTCATTGTATATTATAATATTATCATAAAAATGTACTGATGAATAATGAAATTTAAAATTGTAATACACAGTTACTATGCATTAACTTAAGAAACATGGTAGGTAAATCGGTAAGTAACAGAATGTTTACTATAACTTGAACTTGTTAAAAAAAATTATGATTAAACTATGAAGCTCAAAACTAAAATACTGAATTTTAAACGCCCAATATTATTTCACAATGAACCATTGTGGAGGTCAATTGAATCGGCAATTCACCGTGTGAGGCAATACCATTTCAATATCCGTTTGGCGATTTTTGCGATGTTGTTTCACAACTATTATACTTGTTATCCGAAAAGATACAAACAATCAGTTGTGGATTGAGCTGACGCACGTTAATGCAATAAGTTACAATTTTAATAATGAAACCCTCGATTTAAATCTTTTGAATGTTAATACATTTTGCCAAATTAATTTTTCACTTAAAATTCGTAAAAAAAAATAAATATCACAATAAAACTTTGTAAATTTCAAGATACAAAGTTGAAATATTATTTGACGATTTTCTTTATTGTGTGCCTAATCACATAATCTATATATATAAATATAAATATAAATATATATATATATAAGCGAAATCCCACTCACTGACTCATCACGAAATACCAAACGGATTTCCTTGAAACTTTGAACATAGGTTAATCTTGCCTCCTAGGTGCTCACTAAGAAACGATTTTGCAAAATTCCTTCAGGGCTCCGCCCGACACGTCTTCAAAGTTACCATGTTATTCTTATGGAAGCAAAATTTTTGTATTGGAACATATGATTGCATTAAAATACAATATTAGTTTTGTAAACAGCTGTTCTCATTCAAATTATTGAGGGAAGATTGGTAGTAAAAATCTAGAGGATAATTGCGTCGAGTGATATTAGCGACAAAGCTAAACCTGAAGGGGAGTGATTACTGACTGACTGACTGACTGAAAAAGATTTCATCATGAAATCTCAGGAACTACCAAACGAATTTACTTGAAACTTTAAACACAGGTTCGTTTTGCCTCTTAGGTGCTTACTAAGAAACGGTTTTGGAAAATTCCTTCAGGGATCCGTCCCACAGGCCTTTGAAATTTCAATATAATTTTATCCGCATGGCCAAATTTAAATACAAATTAGGAAACCTGCACAGATAAAATTTGGAGTAGTCTCTTTTTTCTTAGATGCTAAAAAAGTGCTTTAAACATCCCCTTTGGGGCTCCGCCCAACAGAAGCTCACGATTACTGTAAGGCCTGTACGTGTTGAAATTTGACATGGACATTTGACATTTTGACATGGTTGCTCTTTGCTTATAGAGTACTTATTAGGAAACTGATTTGCAAACATAGTTTTTGAAGCACTTTAGGTCTCCGCCCCACTGGACTTGAGGATTACGTTAGGTCCTCGGGGGTTGAAAATTGACATGGACGTTTCTCTTTGCTCATAGGTGCTCCCTAAGAAACTGTTTTGCAAATATAATTTTTGAAGCACTTAAGGGCTCCGCCCCACTGGACTTCGGAATTACTTTAGGGACTCCGGGGTTGAAAATTGTCATGGACGTTTCTTTTTTACTCATGGGTGCTCTCTAAGAAACGGTTTTGCAAATATTGTTTGCAAAGTTCTTTAGGGCTCCACCCCACAGGACTTCAAAATTACTTTTGGGCCTCCGGGGTTTAAATTTGAATCGGACCTTCCTCTTTGCTCATAGTTACAGACTAAGGAATAATTTAGGGCTCTACCCCATAGAACCTCAAGGTTACCATAGATCCTAAGGGGTTGTTGTTGCTGTTAATTACTTTTGGGCCTCCGGAGTTAAAATATGAATCGGACGTTGCTCTGCTCATAGTTACTGACTAAAAAACGGTTTTGCAAATATAATTTTTTTTTTATTCTTTAGGGCTCCGCCCCACAGGTCTTGAAAATTACTCTAGGGCCCACGGGGTTGAAATTTGACGTGGACGTTCCTCTTTGTCATAGGAGCTAACTAAAAAATAATTTTCAAATTTCCTTTAGGGCTCCACCCCATATAACCTCAAAATTACCATATATAGGGGGTATAAATTTAACTTGGATGTTGCGTTTTGCTAACAGGTGCTCACTACAAAATGGTTTTGTAAATATAGTTTTTGAAACATTGGAGATGTGTTGTCCGTCGGGCTGCACTTGGTGGTTGTAGAGTCGCAGGAGCGCTTTCGGCGTTTCGCCATTGTCAACTGCTACTGAAGCCTAAGTGGAAAGTTCGGCTGTTTATACGCGTACGGTGTCGGGAATGTTCGAGCGAGAGGGAGGGGTCAGGTTCAGTTCCTGGAATGCGGAGAGGGTGGGCAGCCGTGGAATTTTCTCGTCGGTTCTCAGTGTATCCTGTGTCGAAAGAATGCTTTCGTAGTTTCTAGATAAGTTTAGGCTTTTATGTGGTTTTTGAGTATTAGAAATGTATCATTTCCTAAGCATTCTGTTTGCTGATTAATAATATTGTTTTTCTCTTTTTCGATAAAAATATGTAGATTCTCATATAAGTTTAGCTTTTTACCTTTGTCTAAGGTTTCAATCACTTCAAGTGTGTCTTCAATTTTTCCGAACTCGTGGTTTTCTTCAATTAGGTTCAAGGCGTAGTTTGATTTTGGCTCTTTTTGTTTTAGTGCATAAATATGTTCTTTAAACCGTTGTCTAAAATTTCTTCCCGTTTGTCCAACATATACTTTGTTACAAGTTTTACAGTTTAGTTTGTACACTCCGCTTTTCGAAAATTTATCAGAGTCTTCTATTTCAGTGTGGAATTTCTTTTTGAGTGTATTATTAGTTCGGAATGCAATGTTAAGCCCTTGTTTTTTAAATATTTTTGTAATCTGGTATATTTCAGGACCAGTGTATGTGAAAGTAGCCCATTTGTCTGAAATGTCTCTTTTTCACTATTTTTGGAATTCAGGTTTTTGAATAATTTATTTATTTCCTTGTAATTGAAGCCATTGGTTTCTGCAAGATGGTAAATGGTTTTAATTTCATTATCATATTCTTTCTTTTCTAGAGGTAAGTTTTTAGCGCGGTGAAACATGCTTCTGAAAGCTGCTGTTTTGTGTTGCTGTGGGTGATTGGAATCATTTCTTATGAGCACATCACTTGTGGTAGGTTTCCGATATACTTTAAATTTTAACTTAGGTACTGTTTTTATTATAGTCACATCTAGAAAATTTAGTTCATTATTATTTTATTTTTCTATTGTGAACTTAAGTTTTTCGTGCTGTGAATTGAGGGTTTGTAATATGGCGTCTAAACACTTCTGTGGTTCTGTACTTTGAATTATGCACAAGCAGTCGTCAACGTATCTAAACCAAGCTATTAACTCATTATGTTCTTTCAACGTGGGGATGATTTTGGTCTCTATGTTTTGTAAGAATGCCTCGCTTAATATTGATGAAAGTGGCGAACCCATTGCCAGTCCGTCGTTTTGTTGATAAATCTTATTATTAAATTGAAAATAATTCTGATTAAGTAACGTTGTGAGCACATTTCTTACTTGTATTGCTTCATCATTGCTGACTGTTTGTGATAATTTTTCGAAAATTATTTCTATTGTTTCTTTTACTGGTACGTTTGTGTAAAGGTTTGTAATATCGAACGATGCTAATGTCATGTTATTTGTAATGTTTAAGTCTTTCAACATGTTACACAATTCAATACTGTTTTTTGTGTTGTATGCATTTTCAAGCTGAAGGTTTAATGATAAATATTTGGCCATGTATTTTGCCATGTCATAACCTGGTGCGTTCTTGAAGTTTACTAGGGGTCTGACAGGTATGTTTTGTTTATGAATTTTTGGCAGGGCTCTTAATCTAGGAGCTCTGGGGTTCATTTTTATCAGAGGGGCTTTTGTATTTTGAAACACAAGTGTCGCGTATTTTTTCATGTTTTTGATTTGTTGTTGGTAATCTGGGGTTGGGTCTCTTTTTAATAATTTGCAGTTATTGTTGTTAATAAATTCCAATGTTTTGTTAATGTATTCGTCTTGATCCATTATAACAATGGTATTGCCCTTATCTGATTTAGTTAAAATCAAGTTGTTGTTTTTCAGTTTGTTTTTAATATTTCTGGTTAGTTTTGTGTCCTCTTTACTTTGATATTGATTTCTTTTTCTCTTTATTATTTTCTGTAAGTTATAAGTAACTTCATTCCTAACAGTTTCGATATTGTTCTGTGGTAATTCTTGCAACGCAAGTTCTGTTTCAAGAATTACCACGTTGCAAGAATTACGTTGACAATGTTGACAATGGCGAAACGCCGAAAGCGCTCCTGCGACTCTACAACCACCAAGTGCAGCCCGACGGACAACACATCTCCAATGTTGCTTCACGGCTCACGGACCCCTTCACAATCTTCACATGAATAGTTTTTGAAGTTATTTAGGGCTCCACCCCCACCTGACTTCAAAATTAATCAAGGGCCAATGGGTTTTTAATTTGACATGAACGTTACTCTTTGCTCATAGGTGATCAATAAGAAACAATTTAGCAAAGCCCTTTTCCTTATGGCTCCTCCCCACAAATTCTAAAAACTACCATAGATCCTACGGATTGAGATTTAACATAAACATTCCGTTTTGCTAATAGGTGTTCACTAAGAAACAGTTTTGCAAATATAATTTTTGATATTCTTTAGGGCTCCGCCCCATATGACTTCAGAATGACTGTAGGGTCTACGGGGTTGAAATTTGACATGGTCGTTCCTATTTCCTCATAGGTGCTCAGGACCTTTTCTGTTTAAGAAACCTTTACTCACTAAGAACAGGTTTTGCGAAATACCTTCAGAGCTCCACTCACACTATTTCATTGTTTCAATGTCAAGGAAGTAGATTTCGTTGCTCTTTAAAAAGATTTTATTACCTATAAAATCAATTCAATCACGGGCGAAGCCGTGACGGGAAAAAGCTAGTTCCTTATAAATTGACCTTGCGAGATTCAGTAGCTTGATAGCGACATACAGGATAAAATATCAAAGTAGGAGGGACTTTAGGGACAATTACTCATCAAATATTAACTAAGCCAAGCCGGGGCGGAGTGACTTGGTCACGCATGGGACATCGTCATTGTCGTTGCTAAGTGTTTATACCGCTATGAAATTATGTCTAGCGAGTAATGGAAAATGAATTCCAATGAGAATAAGTCTACAGGTTAATGTAAAACTTAGTATAAAGTACAATTGAATATTGCGCAGGTTAAACCTGGAATTTCCTTAATTCTCAGAGGGATGCTGAGTTTGTCTATTTATATTTTAATTTGGTAATGTTCATTAAAATACCTAAAGATAGATTATCTACCTTGCAGATTTCACCACTAAAAACTTGTTAATTTCCCATTTGCTTGTAAGGATGTTGTAGTTTGTCCTTATACTGTAAGCAAAAAGAATTGTTAATAAAAAATAAGTTTATATAACTTTTTTTTTGTTTGTCAATGTTAAAATTTGAATAAGAATCACTAACTCGTGATGAGAATAATATACATTCGTATTACATCTTGGTTGTACCAGGTGACGGTTAAGTTTATAATATTTTATGATTAAATCAAAAATGCAAGAAAATACCAACGTTCACACACTATTACTGGTAACAAACCTAGTTATTTGTGTCCAACCAACCGGATGGCTTCTCTGAAGGACTTCCCACCAGGACTATCGTGAAAATATTAAATGATATAATGACTGATTTCATTGAATTCGCAAGCATACCAGCCATGCGCTTTTGTTATATAATTAAAATCCGTCGTCCGAGAATAACGACTGTTCCGAGTTATTTTTTTCCAACATTCATAAAATTTCACAAAAGAAGGCAACATTTATTAAGTGTGGAGAGGCATACAAGACATGGATTGATAAACGCTTTACCATTAACTTTGTCTTTAACGTTTTGTAATTTTTGTTGTTGGATTGATCAAACCTTAGCACAACAACCACGTATGATTGAAATAAAGACCGCTAATTTACCACAATTGATACTAGCACTCATATGGGCGAGTTTTGTAACTAGCAATGTAACAAAAATTTTGGAGTAGTTCCTTATAAATTGACTATGCAATCCCCACTGTAGAGTTTCTCGATTAATTTGAATGAATTTACGAAGTTGAAAAGCTCTTTTTGGAAAACACAGTACCTTATAAATGTACATAATAATAACAATAAGAATCTCATAATTTGTGAAGACTGAAGATACAACAACTTCAAGTCTCACATTTACGGATATTGATTTGGTAACTTGAGCCTCGTTATAAAACAATAGCCAACTGTAAACACTGAAGTGAAACAATGATGATGGTCAGAGGGGGAAGGGGGGTGATAGAGGGGGTGTCTAAGGAGAAAGCCTTCTCGGGGGAAGTTCACGTATAAAAGAGTTCACGTGTCTACAGCCTTTTATTCCGCCCTACTAGCGCGGTGTTTGAAAGGGAAACGAAAGGTAAGAGGGATGTGGTGACAGCTAGCTGTGAACACTAACAGGACACAACTACAAGTCATAAAAATCCTATTTGAGCTTGTATTTAATAAGTGCACAAAAACTCCATTATGTAAAAAAAAAAAAAAAAAAAAAAAAAACAACCTCAACTAAAAATGCTATATTACAATTCATAGATAAGGAAATGACAGCTAAACAGAGCTATCTAAATACATAGCAAACAACTAGTTTTGGATCGAAACATAAATAATAAGTTATTATAAAGTAAAATTCAAATGTTACTGTTTTAGATGTATAATTTAATAAAAATATATTGCTTGACTAACTTGTTCTGTGAAAATAATGTATTGAAAAACTATAATTTGAAAATTTTCCACAAACGGTAATAAGTTAATTAAGTAAATTAATCTTATAGATTAATTTAATCACAACCCCAAAAGGCATACCAATATAAATTCATTAATTGATTCCGTTGAAATAATTTATATGATCACTAGGATTTAATATTTTATAACACTTAAATTATATTTTTAACCAGAGAAATATATTTTTGATTTTCATATCGATACATTGGTCAATCGCATTAAAGAAAGACATTTTGTAACAATAAGACTGTACAACTGAGTATAAAGGTTTTGTATTTCAAAGATCAATGTTGATGAAGTAACTGTGAGTGGTTAGGGAACTTGCAAGACTGTTAGAAAAGGGCATGTAAGAGAAGACTGAAAAATGTTACCTTAAGATATGAACCTATCAACGTTTGGAGAAATAAAATATTATTATTATTATTATATCACTAACCAAAACATTTTTATATTCATTTAATTTATTCAGGTAAATATTTTTAAACTTGTATTTGCTTAAGTAATTAATTATGCTATTTAGGTTTATGATCAAGTTAAAAACGTAGGAATTTTTTACAATCCATATGTATATACTTAAGTAATAGCTAATATTATTTAATAGTTTTATGCATATTTTTACAAATGTAGAACAATATATTCATAAATGTATCAATTATACTTTAAAATAACATTTTTGTAGAAAAAATTACGTGTGTTATTTCAAAGAACTTTATGGTAAAATTGAGAGTATAAAATTAATATATTACTATTAGCCAATGCGTTACAAAAAATATAATATTTATATTTCAATATTACCAAAAAAATTCAATAATTTAATATTATTAATAATTTTATGATTTTAAATTCAATTCAATATATTTCCAACATGTTTACCAACATGGCGTACCTCATGAATATGTGAACCGAGACAATAATTAGAAAGTTAAACTTCGCTAATCCACTGTGATGGAAAATTTGTAATTTAAACAATTAACCGTTTCGGACAAATTTATCAGGAAAACACCCTTTTTTTCAGTTTTGGTATTTATTCATAGCCAACACTCGACTGAAATATGTTTTTATGGAATAAAAAAATGTAATAAAAACTTTAAAAGGCGACTGCAACATTCCTACGAAACCTGAACTGAATTCATGATTGTTTGTTATATAATTCAAAACGATAAAAGTCATAGGCATTGTGTCAAAATGTAAAAATATTGTTTAAGAACAATTTTTATAATTTCTGTATGAATGCGGAAATTTTAATTTCAGATTTGATGTATTTCAACGTATATTAACTTTTGTAAGCAAGATTAATTCATATTTAAAATATGGTTTAAAAAATACATTATCTGGCAAATAAAGTTGGTTTACATGACACAAAACTTACAGCCATCATAGTTAAAAATTGCATAGTAAAAAATATTCATTCTTCTATTTTAAATCCATAAATTATAACCATGTGTTGCAAAATACATAGTCCAACACAACACAGTGAGCCCTATATTATTATGGAGAAATTCAAATCGATAAAGTGATCACAGTGTATATTTTCTGGGTGTGGTTCCTTATAGTCACCTTTGTTATTTGTCGGATAATGATCAGGAAATATCCAGGTACCTTGTAATTTTGTAAGTCTTTCTTTTACGTGTGGACTTAAATATTATACTAAAAGCGCCCTAAAGCTATCGTATATTTTTAGTTTAACTCTTAAGTACCCATCACACATTGTCTTAAGAATTAAACCGAATTTGTGATGATTATTAATTCTTGTACAATTTCAAAGTTTAACTTATTGAGCTTATTATTATTCTGTCACTTTTTAATATTTTTCTTTGTAGGCCTACAAGATCCGCTCGAGACAGTCCTTTGTCAATGTGCATGTACCGACGTCGGTTAGTTAGTATTAGTTCGTGAGCAATGTGTACATTCGTGTATGATGTGTCTTCATGTTTTAAATGTTCGACAAGCACTGAAATGTGCGCTTTTTATGATTAATTTACCGCTGAGGAAGAGAGGTGGTGCCCTTGAAACACGTCCGGCAAGCTGATGAAGAGAGGATTATTTTGAGCCCTTAAGGCAATTACGTAAGTAATAACTTTAATTAATTTAATAAAAAAAGTATCAAGGCTGTTTGTCACAACAATAGTTAAATATATTTTTGAAAAAAAAAAAAAAATACAAACAAATCTTTAACTCGTGACAAATTTGGTTTTATAATATTTGGTTCACTTATTTTTTCAGCAATATAGTTGTACCCTTGTAACCTCCGTTACTTTAGAAAGGCTGATAAATCCAAAACCATCATTCCATTTCCCATCTTCCAATCGATCCAATTTTCTTGCATTTTTGTGTTCTTGTATTTTTTTACAAATAATAATAAGTTTGGTTCTATTTCTTATCCAGCGACCTCAGTGCTTATATTGAAGAATTCCCGTTGTTTTATGCGTTTCAATTCAGCACATCGTTTTTCCTGAAAGTAAAAGTACTAGATGAGGTTGAATCCAGTTTAACCAGAGGCACACCTACCTCACTGGGATGTCCCAGGACAACTTTCAAACTGGTTCAATAAAGGTTTATAAAAGTTGTGAAGTTGACATTGGTACTGCAACCAAAGTTGTCGTAACGTATTGTAAGTCTTTTGGCTGTCCACTATGACAATTTCCCTTCCTTCATGATTCATTCCTGATCCATACAGGGGGGGGGGGCTAAGTACATGCTGTGGGCATGGAAACCTCTAAGCTCTCTAACCTGGAACATGAATGGACAGTCGGTTGATGGTTGGCCATTTAGAGGTCAGAGCGGACCGCTTGTTTGGGCCTGAAAATTTGTTCTTACATGAGCACGTGAGTTGGCCCTCTGAATTTTCAAGCAGCGTCAGATGTACCGTCTCTTACTCTTTCTCTTCCTTCAATATCTCATTCTTCTGGGGACTTGCACAAAATGACCGTTAGAGACAAACGTGCTTTACGGTTTGGCCGGGGTCTCCTTATCCACCAATAACAACAAACAACAACACTGAGATGGGAAAATTCCATTGTTATCTTTAGTAAGACTATGTCATATAAAACTTATGATAAGTTCAACAGAAGGTTTTTAATCTAAGAAGAAATAATACAGTTTTAAAATGGTATTTTAAACAACTTTAAACCATCAAAACAATAACTGAATATCTGTAAAACCAAGTTACGTGTGCCTTGTTGCTACCACACCATTGCGTGCAGCTCAAGTATTTTATTAAACTCTACATCTTGGTCGATATGTAACTGCCATTGTTGAGATAGAAAAACTACCTGTTGCATGTTATAAGGCAGAGGTCCATGTAAAACGGCCAAAGTAGAACCATTTATACTTTTTCATAAAAATTTTTAAAAATCTTCAGTTCTTATCAGTCTCTCGAGGCGGACAGACCTATGCCGTAGCCTGTGCCGTTCCTGCTACCGACCCGTCCGTACTTGTAGTTCGTGCACGTGTTCTTAGTTGCGTTGACTTTATCATTATTAACTCCTGTTTTTATTTATTTATTTATTTTTTTTAACTATATTGTCTGTGATACCGGTCATTGTATGTGGTATCGTGGCTGTGAAAGTATAAACTGTATTCTATAAACTTTATTAGAACTGCAAAATTTTTCACTGTGTTTTACAATGGCAGAAAATTGTGCTAAATGCAACGAGCCCTTTGCAACTTTGAAAGACCCAGCGAAGTGTGTTGAATGCCATGGATTCTACCACCCTGAGTGCTGTAGGCTGAAAAATGCGGATAACTGGAGGAAACTTGGCGCGAAAAAGGCTTCATGGCGCTGTGACTTGTGTCGTGGTGAAAACCTATCCTCGCAGAGTGAGACGTCCGACAGTTCTACAATACTGACTACTCTTCAAGCCCTTAGGCGGGACATCGCCGAAAACCAGAGAGAATCAAGGCAACGCTTCGACGAGATTGAGGCCCAAATCCGGGGTTTCCAGCAGTCTATTGAAGCTAATAAAGAAGCAATAGATAAACTAAACGATAATAGTGTCAAATTAGCACAAATGTGCGAAGAAACAAAGGCTGGACATTTAAACAACTCCCAAGAGATAAGGAAACTGCAACTAGAGGTTATAGAACTACAACAATATTCGAGGCGTCATAACCTGGAGATTAAAGGTCTTCCCCGTACACAAAACGAAAACGTGTACTATATAATGGAGATGATTTCAAAGGCTCTCGACATCCCATGGAGAAGAGACGACATCTCTGTGGCCCATCGCCTACCGTCACCCAACACCGGACATCCCACCATCATAGCTGCCTTCGTGTCACGCTCTACAAGGGAGGCGTGGCTCTCCGCGGCCCGTCAGAAGAAACTGAAGGCATGCGACATCTCCCATCACCTAGGATCAGACCCGGTGTACATAAACGGCCACCTCACCCGCCACAACAAGCAGCTGCTGGGACGTGCGAAGCAACTCGTCAGGGACGGGAAGCTGGCCGCTGCCTGGACCACTGAGGGGAAGGTGCTCATCCGCAAGGCCATGGGAGGACCCGCCACCCGTGTACTCATGATGGACGATCTAGATTCTTAAGGGTAAGAGAGTCCATTAAAATCATGTTTTCAAGAATCTTGCTTTAACGGGTTTTCAGTTTTTTGTTTGTTTCTAAAATATATAATACAAAATAAATTTTTTAAATGCAAGATGTTGTCTTTTTGTTTGTAGTTATTTTATATTTTATTTTATTTTATAATTATAACACATTATTACTTGTCGATCATATAAATTGTGTACTTTTTTAAATAAATTATATCACCACTAAGGAATAGTGTTGATTCTAAGCAGTTTGGTGTTTTTTATATAAGCAAATCATATATTTACATTACAGACTGAGTATTAGTATTAATATCTCAGATTGAGTACAGCTTAATTTCAGTTTATTAGTTAAAGTGCTTGTTTCCAACATAGTATCACAGCTTTTCAAATATGAAAATTTCCTCATTGTCGAATAAAATTGCTTAGTAATGTTTCTTTTTTAATCTCATATGGGTCTATAACAATTGTATAGGCCTAACTACATTGATAAAGTGTTAGTTTGATCAGTTATATGATTGAGGAAAATATTTTGGTTTCTTTTATTCACTCGTAATGAAAAATAATATAGGTAGCTTAAAAATTGTTATCATAAAGAAGTTTAGTTTTTTCTCCTTATTATTTCATATCAAGTACCGTACAGGATTTTTTTTTTTCTGACTCAGTTCAATTAGCCATTTACTTGACATTGAAGCAATAATTATTTTATTATTACACACAACAATCATTTCATGCACGATGTCAAGCTGAAGTAGATTGCCAGGGACGGGTTAGGGGTAGGATAAGAGTCTGAAAGTGGAAGATTTTGTGATTAATGAAGTTATGGAGTATAGAAGTGTAAGTTGTGTGGAGGTAGATGATATGTGTGAAATTGTTGAGTTGATTCGAAAGAGTGTTAAGTTTTTGCATTTAAATATTCGTAGTTATAGGAAGAATTTTGATGAGTTATTAGTAGTTTTAGATAGTAGTAAAATTAATTTCGATATCATCATTTTGACAGAAACTTGGTTGGAGGAAGGGGAGTGTGATTTAATACAGCTGCAGGGTTTTGATACTTTTTCTAATAAACGAAAAAGAAATCAAAATGATGGTGTTATATGTTACATTCGTAATAATTTCAGTGTAATTTGTAATGATGTCCAAATGAATGGTGCGACCTGCTTAAAATTAGACATTAAGTTTGGCAGTGAGCGGTTCACGGTCCTGGCGGGCTATCGAAGTCCAGGTGATGGGGACCTTGAACTGTTTATCAGTGACCTTGAGCGATACTGCGACCGCCGGCAGCGGGACCGGCCGCATTTCATAGTGGGCGATTTTAATTGTTGCATTTTGGACGAAAATAGGACTCTATTAGCGGAGCGATATTTAGATGTTTTGTGTTCAGCTGGGTTTGTCACTTGCGTTGATAAACCGACGCGTGTAACGCATAACTCTAAAAGTTGCATCGATCACTTTTTTGCTGACTTAAAATCTACCGGCAATATAAAATCTTTTGTTGTTAGATCATCAGTTACAGACCATTACATCATTGCTTCGGAATGGGGACTTTCTAGATCTGAAACTTCAAATACTGCCCTTAAAAAATCACGCACTGCTGTCGACCAGAACTTGGTTAAGCAATTTATAACGTCTCAAGACTGGAGTCACGTGACTCAATGCTTTGATCCTAACACATCTGCAGAAAATTTTGTTTTAAGTTTAAAAGAAATCGTAAATTTAGCTACAAAAACGGTGTTTGAATCTCACAAAACTACTAGATTAAAACCGTGGATAACGGGTGGTTTGATCAATTCCATTCGGGTAAGGGACCGATTGAGCAATAGAGTTAAACGACAGCCTTTCAATTTAGAGCTCGTACATCGGTACAAAATTTATAGAAATACGCTCAATTCCACTTTAAGGCTGGCTAAAGTTAATTACTATAAAACGAAAATTCAAGAGTCAGCGGGCAATCCGAGATCCCTATGGCGGCACATAGGCGAATTGGCGGGCAGAAATAAACAAAGAGATGCATTTCCGGTTCATAATTTCACAAAAGACGCAGATGATGTTTCCGAAATTAAAAATGTCGCAAACGAAATTAATGATTACTACGTTGGGGTCGGGCCAGAATTGGCGAGCCAGGTCCCCGCGGCCGGTTGTGTCGTGGACGACGCTCAGTACGAGGCGCTGACGCAGTTTCATCTGGAACCTGTCACCGAACAGCAGCTGGTCGACTGTATTGGGGAACTGAGGGGAGGTTCAGCACCGGGGTTGGATGGCATTACGGTTAAGATGTTTCAAAATAATTTAGTTGGGTTGTTGCAGCCTCTTATTCACATTATAAATTCAAGTTTGGTCCAGGGCATTTTTCCACAAGTTTTTAAAGTTGCAAAAGTGATTCCAATTTTTAAAGGTGGGGAAAAAGGGGAATTTTGCAATTTCAGACCAATTTCTTTGCTTAGTGTTGTGTCTAAAATTCTTGAGAAATGTGTAAAAAAACAATTGGCTAAATATCTTTTCAACAATAATCTCATTTTTGAAAATCAATTTGGATTTAGAAGTGACATCACTGCTGAGGATGCGTTTTTCAAAATTACCGATCATCTCCATCAGCTCATGAATAAAAACAAACGGTCCTTGATAATTTTCATAGATTTGGCCAAAGCCTTTGACTCGTTAGACCGTAATTTATTGCTTGCAAAATTAAAACATTTGGGTATTTCGGGGATAGCGTTTAACTGGTTTCAAAGTTATTTATCAGATAGACGTCAATTGGTTGCTATAAATGGGATCGAAGGAGATTTGAGAGAAATTAACTATGGGATAATCCAGGGAAGTACCCTTGGGCCGCTTCTCTACTTAATCTATGTTAATAAATTCAATTGGCCGGGGGGAAAATTTACTTATATGCAGACGACACGGCGCTGGTGTTTGAAGGCTCTACGTGGGAGGAGGTTTACCAGCTTGCTGAACGGGGACTGCTCACTGTCAAACAATGGTTCGACCGGAATCGCTTGACGGTTAATGTTGGCAAGACGAAGTGCATGGCGGTGTCACTGCGAGCTGCTGGGGATCCTGTAGACCAGCGGCTCAAATTGCATACGTGTGGCGGGCTCCCGGGTTGCAGCTGTGAAATTCTTCAAAAAGTGGAAAAGTTCAAATATCTGGGTGTTGTTTTTGATAACAGACTCTCATGGTCTGAACACATCAAGTACATAAATAGCAAGCTGCGGAAATGCATTTATATGTTTAGGCAATTGAATCGGGTGTTAGATTTTAACCAACTCAAAACTGTTTACTATGCTTATGTGCAATCTATTCTACTATACGGCATTATTGTCTGGGGGGGTTGTAATTCTGTATCCATTCGGCCGTTGGAAATCACGCAAAAATCTATAATGAAAGCAGCTTTAAATAAACCTATTCAATATTCAACGGATGATATTTTTAACGAATTTTCAGTGTTAGATATTAGACAGCTGTTTATCAAGTCTTTGCTCTCTTTCTGTTTCAAAAGGAATTTTTGCATGCTAGATAGATCCGATCATACGTACAACACACGGTACAGGACGCGTGTTGGAACAGTAAATCCTAGAATCTCGAAATCCGTCAACGCAACCAATTCTCTCTATATAGCACATATACTCTACCAAAATATTCCAAATGAAATTCGCAATCTTCGTCAATGTAGTTTTAACTCGTTTAAGAAAAAAATTGTCAATTGGTTAGTTGCGATCGGAAGAGCTGCCGCTGCCGCCATGATTACTTCAGTCTATGCTGGCTGAGCTGGATCGTGGTTCTGGCCGGTCAGGTATTTTTTTTCTCTCTCCAAGTGTTTTATGTCTAACATTATCACACTCCTTGCTTCCACTCAGTAGAAATTAATGTAAATTGTTTTATTTTTAGTTCTAGTTAAGTGTACAGTATTATTCTTCTATACTCCAAAAAAAAGGTAAATATCAAGCAACTTTTCTGTTCTAAGCAATTTTTGTACTGTTTTTTTTTTTCTTAGTTATAGGCCTACATATAAGTCTTATACAAAATGAAAGTGATTGGTGTTTTTTAGTGAGGGACTGAAACTTTGAACTCGGTCCCCGCGCACAGGTTTTTAGCCTATGCGGGGGCCCTCAATTGTATATTTTTTTTGTATTCCTCTGTTTTTATGTATTTAATTTTGAGAATAAACCATTATTATTATTATTATTATTATTATTAGTAATCAAAACTCTTCATACGACTGACGTAATATAATATAACAGCCATGGTGATAAATAAGTTTTTAAAATAACCTCAATTTTTTTCAGATTTTTTTCTTTTTAGTTATATGATTAAAAATTAACGTTGTTGACAAAACTTTCTAACATTTTTTTAATTTAGCTTGAGAATACTAACCAGAATCCAGTAATTTTCACTTAAAATATCTCAATTAACGACGAGTTTTTACCTATATATTATACTGTGCTCATTAGGCATATTATTTTTTTACTTTTTGTTTTCTAGTGAACTATTTATTGAAAATTTTACAACAACTAGTCGTCACATAAATGTATGTAAAACTTGTTAGTGTTGTTTATTTAAATAGCTTCATATGTGCTTGCATTTCGTTCAATACTTATTTTAAGACTTTGTTCACTGATAAATATATTTTACAACAAAAACATTTACAGTCTACTATAAACGTATGGTCAATAATTTTGTTTAAAATCAATAAACTGACTGATGCACTTGTGCTACTACCAAATAACTCAGTGGGATTAGATATGATTAATATTTGTTTTATCCCCGATGACCTACAGTAGTGGGAAAAAGCCACTTCTAAACCGGAAGTGACGTCAGCTGCCAGGGCAGCTGCAGGGGTCAGATGGTGTCAGTTGCCAGGGCAGCTGCAGGGTGCAGATGGCGAGAGCATATGCCCTGAATTTGAAGTAGAATTGGGCATGAATGAAGAGTTAGTTGAAAAGTAAAATTCAACTGTGTTAACTAAACTCTAAAAGTTGAACAAAAATTAAGAGTAAGATGAAAACTGAAATTCAACAGTTATAACTGGGGGCCTGGAAAGTATGTCAAGGTCATCCAGAGTAAGTTTTAAAAAAGCCTACCCAACTACCACCAGAAATAGTTCAAAGTTGAACTAGTTGGTGATAGTGGGATAATTAATTCATTCGTGCCATGGGAGAGGTGTTTATTGTTTGAAAGTTGGCGATTGAATGAGAAGCGCCGCCTAGGGAGAGGGCTTATAAAATGGCAACCTTCTCCCCACCACCCCTTCCCCCACTCCTTTAGACCAATAACCGGTCGCCGACTCTATGTGGTGAAACTGAACTAGACATTGCGGCCGCCATGGATAAGTCTAACCTCAAACCTTAGCTTAGCTGAAGAGAATAGAGGAGCATGAAGTAGGAATTGTGGTGACAGCGCTTATATGAGGAATAGTAGGGGTAAAATAAAAAAACTTGTTGAACACAGTCGATAGGTGTAACAAGTTCAAAGTTGTTGAATTGTAACATAGAATGCAAAATGTTGTAAATAACATTATCATCAACATTAACCTGCGAAGTCTTTGAGTATAATGGGTTAAAACTGTACTTCTTTCTAACTCTATTTAAATTAGTTTTACACTTTGAAATTGAAGGTTTAGAAGTACTTCGTAATATGTGTTGTGTTCGCAAAAGCTTTAATTTTAAACATTGTGCACTCATCATAACCGATGTGTTAAGTTTAGAAGTTAAAATAAGACTGAGATATAAAATGAAGTGTAAAAGAAATTGAAACAGAAAGCCAGAGTAGTAATTTTATAGGTTAGAATTTACGAAGGCTATTCCATGGATAATTCTAACCTCAAACCTAGTAAGTGAAGTAGTCATAACATAAAACTAACGAGAGATGATGACCGAGCGGATGCGAGGCAATGAATTTTTGTAGCGCGATAAACTACCCACCTTTATAGAGGCAATAACTCCAGCCAGATGGCGGCAGATGGCAAGCAAATGACTGGTTGACCGACTTTCACCTGAGTAGTAAGAGAAGTAGGGTTCTGTGTCTATCCCTACTCCTTGGGGTCAATGACCGACCGGAAAGGTCAATGACCCCCCCCCCTCCCCCCCTCCCCCCCCCCTCCCCCCCCGAAAAAATGGAGCCCCCCCCCTTCCCCCACTCCTTCCCCCACTCCTTCCCCCACTCCTCCAGGTCAATGGCCGGTCACCACCGGTTGTTGACTTTATGTGGTGAAACCAGACTAAATATGGCAGCTGCCATGGATAATTCTAACCTCAAACCTGCTGCGCATGCAACAAGTTCTCCGGATCGGAATGAGTCTATGCTATGCGCATGCGCCTAGTCCTGTATTACTCACTTTAGCGCTACTGCACATGGATAATTCTAACCTCAAACCTTGGATTTGTGTTGTTGCGCATGCGCCGCTCCCCACTCCTTTGCCTTCCTTTTACACTGGTGCGAACTGGACTGGATTGAACACTGTACTGGAGTGAAACAACTTCCCCCACTACTCGAGAATCCGAGGAGCAATACGAGCCTGATCTTAGCGTCAGTCGTCAACAAACTTTCATAGCGAAAGGTTGTTGGCGACTCAGCAAGAGGTTTCAAATATATAGTAGGCCTATATATATTTGAACTTCTTCTACTACGTTGCGTTTTTTAATGCAATGTGGTATGTGTGTGTGTGTGTGTGTGTGTGTGTGTGTGTGTGTTTAGTTTTAAGTTGTATTTAATTTAAGAAATAATTTGCGCATTGCGATGTTAGTTATAAGTTGGGTTTAGCATTAAGGTGTATTAATTTAAAGAGGTGTTTAGCATTAAGGTGTATTAATTTTAAGAATAATGATGGTATTTGGTTGTGTTGAATTATTTGGTTTTTAATAATGATGTGTTGTTAGTTTTAAGTGTTGATATTAATAATTTATGTTGTTGTTTTGCCTTTCAGCTAGATGTTAGGGGGTAGATTAACTGTAAATTCAGAAGTTCAGTTGAACTTCACTTAGAAGGGGTGGGACATCCGCAAATTGCGGACTAGGTTTTTTGCATTTTGTTTAGGAATATGATGGGTGGGATTAGTTTGGGTGGGTGTTAGAGTTGCGTTTCTGCATTAGCTGTTCCAGTTTCCCTGAAATTAATGGTTACGCTTTGATGCGGACGGGACGTTACGCTTTGATGCGGACGGACCAGGGCCTCCCTGCTGTTCCAGTTTCCCTGAAATTAATGGTTACGCTTTGATGCGGACGGGACGTTACGCTTTGATGCGGACGGCCCAGGGACCTCCCTTGCAGAACGTTAACTAGTGGGTTGGGAGTGGGAACCGCTAGGCAAACAGGGTGGTGGGGAACAGTATTACTGTTCCCATCACCTTGGATCATTATAAATCTTGAATGACCTTGACCCACTTTCGGAAGGGTCAATGACCCCCCCCCCCGAAAAAATGGAGCCCCCCCCCGAAAAATGGAGCCCCCCCCCCTGAAAAAATGGAGCCCCCCCCCCTTTCACCTTCCCCCACTCCTTCCCCCACCTCCTTCCCCCACCTCCCGGGCCAATGACCGGTCATGACCGGCTGCTAACCCCTCTCATTTGCATACCGTTATAAAAGCCGAGCCAGCCGCGGCCAGTGTTTCATTCTGATTCCAGACGTTACTCTGCGAACTTAGAGTTATAACCATGTCTTCTCTACCGACTACTATTTCTACTACTTCTACTTCGACTTCTATTTCTACTACAGCTGTTCCTGCACCTAAGAAAACTCTTCGCCTCAAAAACCTTCCTGATTGCTACAAGAACCGACTTGCATCTCAACCTTCAACTTCTAGAGCTATTCTTCCGCCAACCAACACTTCTAGACTTCGTAGTATTTTTTCACCGCCTTCGCCTTCGCCTTCAAAGGACTCCGCACCACCATCAACTACTATGCCGCCACCGCAGAAGCCAGTTCATCACCATCGTAATACCCCTTCCGTTGAAACCATTGTTCATCGTCTTAGCACACCCATTATCCCACTATCACCATTGCCTCCTACCCCACCACTTAGTACACCTAAAGATCATACCTATCACAAAACTGATTCCTCTCAATCTGCTACTAAATCATCTCCTAAATCAGCTCCTAAACTTACTCCTAAACCTACTCCTAAACCCGCTCCTTCAGAGCAATTTCAATTATTACAAGAAGAGCGTCGTAGGGCATTTAGCCGTCCCACTACTTGCCCTGAAATGCTTACTAGGGGAATTAAGAAAGGATCACCTTGTGGGAGGAAATGTGTAAAAAACGAAAGTTTTTGCCGTGTACATGTCGTAAAACACATTTCTGAACCACAAGTGACAGAAACCCCCACTGTTGAATACCAATCCAAAATTATTGGTGTGAAAGGAAATAGGCTTAAGAGAGGTTGTGTCTATTTTTTTGAAAGTGTTATTGACAACGAACACATTTTGGCAACTTGTAACGGCTTAAGATATAATATTAAAGTGATTGAATCCTTGCGCAAAGAGAAATCAGTTTATGAGTTAGACTCTAAAGACTATCTCCTCAGACACAAACTGGATGGTATTACAAGGTGGGGGCGTAGCAAGTAAATTCACATAGCTTTTTCCAAATTATTGCTTAAAAAAATACTGGGGGAGAAACACAACGCGTTATAGCGTTGTGTTTCTCCCCCATTATTTTTTAATACTCTAAGTCTCGTGACCTACTAACCTACTTCCATCCAAGTAGTAAGAAAAGTTCTTCCCCCCACTCCTTTGGGTCGATGACTGGTCATGGTCAGCTCCTACCCCTCATTTGCATACTATTATAAAAGCGGAGCGAGCGTTGATCACCCCTTCATTTTTCTTCTACATGCCGCTCTTGTTGTTTTGTCTCTGCTGTTTACAATATTACCTGCTTCAAAATGCCTCCTCATGTGAATGAATGTGTTGTCCTGGGGTTTCAATGATATTAACAACATTAAGCAGTTTAAAAACTTTTATTACAATACTGTAATAAAAGAAAAATCTTATTTTAATTTATAATGGTGCATATGCTACAAACACTACTTAAAGTAAAATGCATGTTTTTTGTTTTTTGTATGGATAACAACTTAATTGCTAAAAACAAATAAATTAGTAAAGTAAATACAATTAATTATCATATTTATCTTCTTTTTATGATTATTCAAATCCTAAACTGACATTAAATTTAAACGGAAATATTTTAGATTTTTTATAAATCATAATCAGGCAAATCAACTATTTTTACACCAATTACATTGTTAAATAACCATTTGAATTTCAGTTGCATTTTTAAACAACCACACTAATTACATGTTACACACATATATAATAAACATTTAAAATATGGATAAAATCAGTATTTACTGAATAGAATAGTTTTTTATTGTTTTTAAACCAGTTTATAAACAAAATTTACAACAACAATATTTATTAAAAAAAATTATATCCTTTTTTATAGTAGTTTTTATTTACTCTCCATTCAGGTCACTGATAAAGGAAGTATTTAATAACAAATCATCACATTTCCAACTAGTTGTATTCTTAGTATAACTGTACTTGCATAGTATTCCTTACTCCTAAGCAGTATTCCGAATGACCTTTGCTTTAAGAAAAAACCTTTAAGCCATTGTCTGTTTATAGGTTTGAAACACTGTAATAATTTTATTGATGAGCGAGAAAAAGAATAATTACATAAACTATTTAAATTTCCCATTGATGTGGAGAAATAAATTTAAAAAAGATATACAATTAATAAAATAGTAAATTGATATATGTTCTACATAAAAAACATATATCTTACTTTAATTAAAAACAACTGTGGATATTTTAACAACAGTTCGCTGTAAACAATTTAAACAAAAACAAAAAAGTGAAAAAATATACAATATATACACATATCTACAGGGTGTTTGAAAAAAAGTTTTATAAATTCAGGATTTTATTGGTACCACATGAAAATAAGCAAAAAAAGTTCCTGTAATTATATGTCTTAAGATGCTTTGTTAACCTGCTAGCCGCCATTTTGTTTTTTACACAAAATCATTTTTATTTCTTTAATGGATCATTGTATTAAGGTAATATTTGGCATTCACCTTTATCATAAGTATTGTCAAAATTGGAGATTAAATTGGTTTAATTTAGTAATATAAGTTTTAAATGAACTAAAACAAGTTCAATATCAGCATAAAATTACATAAAA
Organism: Neoaliturus tenellus; assembly: GCA_030545055.2. NCBI lineage: Eukaryota > Metazoa > Arthropoda > Insecta > Hemiptera > Cicadellidae > Neoaliturus > Neoaliturus tenellus. Next base: position 5,600,296 of record CM061537.1, read on the forward strand.
TAAGTACAATGCTCTCTACAATATTTATGGATTTCCTATTGAATTAGCTATTATTGAATTTATTAAAGTTATATAGATGCTTAAATTATTTATTGAGCATTATAATGTTACCGCGGTTTTATTGTGTCTAAGCCATATATGTGCCTTGCAGTGAGCTAATTTTTTTTAAACATCCATTTCTATTATTTGAATTCAAAGAAAAATTTACTTAATGTATTTACAAACATAAAAAACTGTGTTGTGTCTTTTATTTATTTTTTTGCATATTGAGTTAAGTATAAAAAATTATCTAAAAGCCTTTAAATTGCTATATATCATGCAAATAAAGGACTAAACCACATATTTTTATTAAAATATGTTGTAGTTATAAAAACTTTATTTAGGATATTAAATACCTTTACATGTAAACCTACACAGGTCTGTAAGTATATTGATGTAGTGAAGGGTATCATATTTATAAATGAAATATATATATACTATAATACGAGGAATGTCTGAAGGGATGTGTGTTCCACGATCTCGAAATCTAGCTGTCAGATTTTGCTTAAACTTTGCAATTAAAAGTGTATTGGCCCAAAAATAAGTTTAGAAAAGGCCTCCATCCCAGGAAAAATCGAATTTTGTCTGAATTTAAGTTTAAAAATCGTAATTTTTAACATTGGTCTTATGGGTTGCTATTTTGGTAACGAAATAACAACGAAAGGTATACAAAAAAAGGCACATTAATATTAAGCAGACTTTTTGAAACAGCTGTTAACTGTGAAGAGGTATAGTTGGTTGTTGGGGGAAATTTAATAGCTCTAATGACACTGTATCAAAACTGAATTAAAACCAACGAGCAAGGCTCGGTTAACCTGGTACTGAAATATATAATAAAACCTTATTAATTTTTAGGTTATTCACAATAGAACCAAGTGATATTACTCGAAATTGGAGCTTTAATAATGTATTAATTGTGAAAACAAAAGTTTTTATTATTATTTTTTAAGAAAGAACTGTATATATTGGTCATATTTCGAGTACAATGAAGTAAAGAATACCTTTTACAGTTGTCAGTACTGCAGACACACATATAAAAATGAACAAATGGTGTTTTTTTTTTTTTTTTGATTCATTAAGACCTTAAAATGAAACAGTAAGGTGATCCTAGGGTTTTTACCAAGTGTCCACTAAAAAACTGAGATTAAAACTTATTATATTGAAAAATCCTATTAAAAAAATATTTAAATAAAAATCAATTTGGTTTTAGAAAAGTACTTAATACAGAATTTATGCTTCAAAATATTTTGGTAGATATATACAATGGGTTAAATTATAATAAAAAGTTAGTAGTTATTTTTTAGATATTGAAAAGAATTTAACACAATTTAAGAATTTGGAGTGATCCAGGTCAGAGGACGCTTAGAATCAATTCCTGTGGTGATCTGCACTCGGCTGCCTGTGGCTGTAGCGTAGTTGAGCATGTCACCCAGTATAAGTATTTAGGTGTCTTAATAGATTATAAGCTTAGCTGGGTGCCGCATATTCAACACTTGAAACAAAGATTGAGAAAAATGACCTATGCTTTTAGTCAGCTAATGCAAGTGCTGAGTGTCGATCACTGCAGGTGTGTTTACTTTGCCTATGTGAAGTCGTTGCTGCAATACGAGTCCTGGCATGGGGCGGGGTCCCAGCCTCTGTTCTTGCGCCTCTTTCCATCACCCAAAGATCGATTATTAAAATAATCCTAAATAAAAACTTCAGATACCCGTCTAGCTTACTTTACATTGATTTCCCAGTTCTAACAATTTGTAAATTATATCTCAGGAGTTTAATTATATTTTCCTTAAAAAACAAACAAAGTATATTTATGGAATCCCAAAATCCCTATCCAAGTAGAAGTAACACCGCCCGCGGCTTTTTTATTCCAAAACTTTACAATACATCAGAACAAGCTAATGCATTTTACATAGCACATATAGTTTAATGCAACCTTCCTCCAGAAATAAGAAACATCCAACAGTGTGACAGTGTTGCGGTTTGAAGAGGGGGTTGGATCGTTGGCTGCTCAGCCTCAGCAATGATGCGGCTGAGGCATTAATTAAATCTCAGTATTGTTAGATTTCAATTTGATATATTATGGATTTTTCCATGACTTCTGATACTCTAGTAAAACTAAACCTAAAAATAAAATTAAATATTAAACAGTCTTATGTTATCAAATAAGTATTCTAATTTCAATTAAGTGACCAGCGATTATACATCCAGGACTCTTCCTCGCACACAGACCTATAGTCTTGCGAGGAATATATTTCCATTAATTGATTTTATGTATAAATGTCAATGTAAATTTATTAGAATAAAAGATCTAAATCTGAAACTGAAACAGTAAATCACAACATTTTGTTATCAAAAATTATTTCACTTGGGTGTACAAGGGATATCTTATGATTGGTTTAGATGTTATCTTTTGGAATGGAAATAATGTGTTAAAATTAATTCCAAATTTAGTTAAATGGGTATAATATCTTATGGAGTCCCTTAGCTTAGTTTTAGGGGCATGTTTTTAAATATATATTAATGACCTTTTCAATGCTAATTTTAGAGGTAAATTAACATCTTTCGCTGACGATATAGCTGAAATACCTAATTTTATAAAAAAATGTTAAAAAATATTAAGTCTTATTTAAAGAGGTTAAAAATACAGCTGCAAACTTTACATAATATAAAATTCCTTTTAAATATACAAACTTAATATTTTATTTTCATCTCTAATATATATGACATCATATACAAATATACATATATAGGATATTCGGAAAAAAAAACTGTTTCAGGAATCCATAAGATTATTGCCCACATTAAAATAAGAAAAAAAAATTCTTGTAAACAAATGTCCTAAAATGCTTCTTTAACCTGCTAGCCACTATTTTTTTATACTGCATAATTTTTATTTCCATAATGGATAATTATATGAAGTTAATATTTGACATGAATCTTCATTATAAGAATACCCATTTTGAAGAAAAAAAATACTTTTTTTAATGTGTACTTTTAAAATGGGGGGGTCATTTTAAAAATTTTAAACTTAAATATTTAAAAACCGGTAAATTTTATAACAATTGTACTAGACACAAAAAGTTAAAAATTTAATTATATAACCAATGGTACCAAGTTTGTAAGGATCTGACAACAAATAACACAGTTATTGAGATCTTTCAATTAAAAATTACCTTAATTTTTATCAATTACAATGCTAAATCAATGTTTTATGCATAAAAAATCTCAATAACTCTGTTATTGGTTGTCAGATCCTTACAAACTTGGTACCATTGGTTATATTATTAAATTCTTCAACTTTTTTGTGTCTAGTACAATTGTTATAAACTGTACCGGTTTTAAATTATTTTACTTTAAAAATAAACATTTGAAAAAAAATAGCTTTTTCTTAAAAATTGTATGTATTTTTAAAGTAGTTTATGAACCACGAGGAACTGGTGGCCCACCACAGACACCTGCTTTGAACCGCAAGCAGCTTCTTTCATGGTGTCCAAGCAGGAGCAGCGTAAGTGAGGACAGGGCGGGCGGATCAGCGAAGTGTAGAGTCGCACTTTCATTAGACTATAATTAGACTTTCTGTAACATATCAATAAAACAAAGTTGTGTAAACTACAACGGACTAAAATTGTCAGGAAGCAATAACAGTTTACAGTCGTAACCCATTACCGTAATTGTAAAATCCAATTAATAGCAGAAAAACATAAGCCTGCGGCAAGGCCGGCTCGGACCAAAATCGTCAGGAAGCAATAACGGTTTATGGTCATAACATCCAGTTAATAGCAGAGAAACATAACCCCGCGGCAAGGCCGGCACAGGACCGTGGCAAGGTCGGCACAGGCTAATGACTTCAGCTTCGCGGTAAATATATGTCTTTAGACATAATAATTCTTGTAAACACGGTTTGATCAAGACCAAATTTAATACAAATGTGTAATTTCATATTTATTTTGGATGTATTTACAAACCAGACATATTACTCTACCGGAAACAATAATTATAGCGGGAGTTATGTTCTTTAAAAATAGTGTCTTTTTTGTATTTTCTTATTTTTAACTTTTATAAATTATTTTACCCATTGGATTTAGTTTAAATATTACACAAAGTAATAGTTACTAAAATATAAAAATTGTATTTTTAAAGCTCTAATGTTAATCTTTTAAACAATAAAGTTGTGTTAATATTTTGAATTAAGCATGGTATTATTGTGTGTATAATTTATAATTACCTTAATCCAACTATGACTTCAGCTTCGCGGTAAATATATGTCTTTAGACATAATAATTCTAGTAAACATGGTTTGATCAAGACCAAATTTAATACAAATGTGTAATTTCATATTTATTTTGGATGAGTGTGCAAAACTAGACATGTTATGTTCACAAACTAATACAGTTAATTAACTAATTAACAAGTTAATTAACTAATATAATTTTTTAAACAATAAAGATGTGTTAATATTTTTTGATAAAGCATGGTATTATTGTGTGTTTGTTGTTTTTTTTCTAATTCTTCACTAATTTTTTAATATAATTTATAGTTACCTTAATCTAACTCTATAATTTCAATTAGTCCTTCCTCTTCCACCCGCTGATCTGCTCTAAAATTAGCTTCTTCTACAAATGCTCTTCTAGGAGGAGGAAATGGTAGAATTGCTGCTTGAGGACGTTCATGATGTATTTCTATAAAAAACAATAAACATATTATTATATATAAAAATAAATACTAAGTGAAGATAACATAATAATTTACACCAAAAGAAGCAATCTATATAATACTTCTATCAGTAAAATTTCTTAAGCTAAATTGTGAGTGTTTTTACAAATCGCAGAAAGATAATAAGAGTTTATATTAAAAGTCTTGGTCTCATAAAGTTATAAAGAAAAAAAAATATACAGGGTGTCACAAAAAAGTGTACCTGGCTATACAGGACCTGATTCTACATGCAAAAATAAGTCAAAAATAAACAATAACACTTTTTGGATTTCGGCTTAGTTTAGCCGTAATCCGCCATTTTATTTTTTATACATAATAATTTTTTTATTTCCGTGGATGTTCGTTGTATTAAGTTCATATTTGGCATGAACCTTTATGACAGCAATGTCCATTTTCAGGAAAAAAATTATTTTTGTGCGATGTGTATTTTCAAAATGGTGGCCATTTTAATTTTTAAACTCAAATATCTCAAAACCGGTAAATTTTATCAAAATTTTACAAGAGACAAAAAATTTGACAAATAAAATTACCTACCTAATGGTACCAAGATTGTTAGGATCAAACAACAGATAACAAAGTATTTGTCATTTGTATGCATAAAATCATTGATTTTCCATTAAAATGTATGCAAATTTAGGTTATTTTAGAAGAAAAATCTTAATAACTCCAACATTTGTCATTTGATCCTTACAATCTCGGTACCATTAGTTAGGTAATTTTATTTGTCAACTTTTTTGTCTCTTGTAAAAACTTTGATAAAATTTACCGGTTTTGAGATATTTGAGTTTAAAAATTAAAAATGCCCACCATTTTAAAAATACACATCGGACAAAAATAATTTTTTTCCTGGAAATGGACATTGCTGTCATAAAGGTTCATGCCAAATATGAACTTAATACAACGAACAGCCACGGAAATTAAAAATTATTATGTGTAAAACACAAAATGGTGGATTACGGCTAAACTAAGCCGAAATCCAAAAATTGTTATTCTTTATTTTTGACTTATTTTTTCATGTAGAATCAGGTCCTGTATAGCCAGGTACACTTTTTTGTGACACCCTGTATAGATAAGATATTTTGTTGCTTTCAGCTATTACAAATTCAACTAGAAGAGTTAACCTTATGTACTATCCTACTAGTCTGTCTTGGTTTGTGCTGTATAAGTAGCTTGAACAATTTAAACCAATAGTACTTTTATGTATTGGGTTAACATGATAACTATCCATAACAAAAATGCTAATAAATGATTTTCAATAAAAAGTATCTCTCTGATTATATAAGAGATAAAGAAAATGTTTTGCAAGGTCCCCTAACCTAGTATAATCCTATTTTAAAAAAGCTTAATAGCCTTTAAAATGACCCAACTCTCTACCTTTCGTTGTCTGTCTTGGTTTAAATTGTCCAAGGTACTTACACAGCACAAACCAAGACAGACAAGGAGGATAAAAAGGTTGTAAAAATTACGTACAAATTTACTACTGATTTCAATGTTTTTACTATAATTTAAATTATAAAAAAAAAAAAAAAAACTGAGCTTATATGCAAATTATAAAATGCCTTGATCTATGATAAACATGCAATGGATGATGAATTGTAGTTTTAGAAACACCTATATTATTTTCAATGTTTTGGTTTTATTTTAAGACTAAAGGTAACAAATTATCATATTTAATGAAGGGCAGGTAAAAAAAACTTGGCAACAAAATGGGAAATATATAGAATAATTATTTTCTGAAAGGTTCTTCTTAAAGATTCTTTATGTAGTTATATAAAAAAAAATCCGCTTTGTTTAAACAAAATTAATAGTTTTAATTAGGAGGGATAAATATTTATAGCAAATAAAGATGCTCTTTGAGATGCTATGTTTAATAAAAAACTAACAAAAGCTAAAAAATCAATTTTTTTTTTCATTGCCGCTTTCATATGTTATATTAAAAAAACCATCACGGCTCAAGTAAGTGACTGCAATTTTTTAAAACTTATTTTGCCATAGATCTATATAAATTTAAAAACAGACAAAAATAGAGCATTTACAAATAGATGACCTAATATTACATTGATAAGAGTACTTAGGGGACTAGTAGTCTGTTCAAACGGTATTATTAAAAATTTATATACCTCACATTAAAATAAAATTTTCTACAAACCTTTGTTGTAAAAAAACAAAAAACTGGTATTACACTATGGTTTATGCTATTTTAATATTACAATTAGCAGCTTTTGCCCCTATGAAAAACTAGTTTTTCATAAAAATATTAATAATTTATATATTAATAAGTAAACATGTTTCATTTCCTCCTTTTTTCTCAGCTTCTATGCATCATAGGAGAAATCTGGGCATAACATTAAAAAGTTTTAGTCCTGTAGATGAGCAAAATTACATTATAATTTCTATCAGTCTCCAGGGCTACGCCCTATGGGCTTTCAAAGTTTTAATGTTAATCTTATGGGAGAAATATAATTGATTAAATCATTAGACAGCTGTTAGAATAACAAATGCTAGCAATCCAGGAAAAACAGATGTTTCAGTTAGTTATAAAACGTTTTAAATCTAATTGGTTCAAGATGAATTGAGGTTTTGGTTGAACTTTGACCAGTCAGCGATCCCTAATATTACTAATTAGGAAATTTGCTAAATATGCAAGTCTACTGCAATGGGAGCATTTTTATTATTTTTCTTACCAAGGCGTTGAATAGGTGGAAGTGGAGCTGGAGGCTGATCCTCTATTTCAGCCGCCACATCAACTGGTTCGGCAGGTAATAGGTCTACCTGCCCAGCAACCGGAAGGGCAACGGCCGGATCGACAACACGAGGGGCGACTGCTACATTTCGTCTTTGAAAACCGATACAAGAATTTTGAATATGCCTAACTCTGTGCTCCCTTCTACTAAATAATAAATTACAAAAATTACAAATGTAACGTCGCCCCTCATGTTGAACAGCAACATGCCTTTGTAAATGGTCAGCTCTGAAAATATGAATTCTATTTTTAGACCTCAAAGCTGTAAGAATATATGAAAGCTGTAAGAATTGCTTAAGGATTCCAAAACAGTCTTCTGTTTATACATTAAAACTTATGATTTTATTATAAAATGAGGGACAGATGATAATAGGCCTATTGAGTGAAGAACTATTAATAACCAAATGACATAATGTATCTGGAGTGGTAATACTATAATGAGACTTTTTGAGGCTTTGAGCAACAAAAATTTCGACTAGGAGCGTTAACAACCCTACAAACTAATCAAAATTGACTGTGTGTTTTTTTTTTATTGTTATGTTCCTCTAATAATTTAAATTGTAAAAAACTGAGCCTGTATGCGAATTATAAAATAGATTCTGTTCGTAATGGGGACGCTATTGGTGATGAATTTTGTTTTGAAAAATGCCTATCTTATTTATATTGATCCAGGTTTTGGTTTAACAATTGACTATGTACACTAACATGAGTAGACTTCTTATATCATAGGTGTGTGTAAAGCATATTCACGATGGTGAGATATCGTGTGGCGTACATGGAAGTACACATAACATATTATAGATAAATCAGTATTACCAACTCTTCTCAACTAAGGATGAAACATTTTATAACTGAAAGTTATGTTTATGTTTTGGTAAATTGTGTTTGCAGCACTGTAAATTCAGCTGAATAATAACAAAATCTATGGCAGCGACTCTGGTGTAGTATACACCAAACTTCCAAATTTTTGCCTCAAACTAAATGCATTGAATGAGAGGTATATTCACATTAGTGTACATAGTTAATGGCTTTACTTTATGACGAAAAGTATCAATGATCATATTAAGTGATGATGATACATTAATTAAAACTTAAAATATATCATTCAACAAAAGGTTGATATTCTGTTAGCTGAATTATCTCAGAAACCATTTGGTCATTTCATAAATTGTAGAGTTATAAAAGAGACTTAAAATAAAAGTCGTTTGTCCTACATACTAAGAGAAAATGTAGCAGGGTAAAAACTTTATAACAAAGTTGGAAAGAAAGATATTAAGAAAGATATTTAAAAAAGATTATCTTCTAAAAGGTTGTCCTAAGAAATTTTCCATATATGATAATTTAAAAAAAACCTACTTTGTTTACACAAAATCATAAATTTTGATTTAGAGGGACAAGTATTAAAAAGTAAGTTAAGATGATCTATTTTGAAAGGCTGTGTTCAAACTTGGCAAAAAATATAAAAAAAAATCTGTCAAGAGCTAAAATCCATTTAATTTTAGGACAAACAAGACAATTAAATAAATATGATACAAAATATTGAAAAATAATTGACTCTAAAATGGGTGCTGAACATCCGTCATGATTTTTAGCAAATTTCCCTATAGGGAATACGCTATTACGGTAGTAGCCATGGTAAGACCTAAGCCTGGGACCTGGGCTTAAAACCTGGGATTTTAATTTTATGATTAGGGGCTTTTGCCCCTATAAGCCACTAGTCTATATATTACTGTAAGCTATATTTTTAAAAGCTTTAAGCTATAAAAAATGTCTTCTTTGTGTACATTGAAACATATGTTTTGGTTTTATTTTAAAACATGAGACAGATGATAAAATTTATTTAAGACCTATTCATAGCCAAATGATAAAAATTAACACTATAGTGGTTATACTGTAATAAGACATTTTGTTGCTTTAAGCTATAAAAAAGTCTATTACTTAGGAGAGTTAACCTTACATACTATTACCAATTGTCTGCTGATTTTACTGTTGTTACTAATTTAAATTGTAAAAAAAATGAGCTTATATACAAACCATAAAATGTTTTATGATCGTTAATAAAGATACAATAGGCGATAAATTTTGGTATGAGAAACACCTACATTATTTCCATTGTTTTGGTTTTATTTTAAAACGAAAAAATGTCAAATGATCATATTAAATGACAATGACACATTAATTAATACCTAAAGTATATCAGTCAGTAAAGTTTTAGTATTCTGTTATATAAATTTTCAAACAAGCCTTTTAGTTATTTCATAGATTGCAGGATTATAAAAGACAAGTTAAAATCAAAGATGTTTGTCCTACATACTAGAGGAAAATGCAGCGACTAAGAAACTTTACAACAAAATGGGAAATATATAAGAATTATTATTTTCTAAAAGGTTCTCCTTAAAGATTCTCCATGCATTGATTTAAAAAAAATCTGCTTTGTTTACACAAAACTAAGAGTTTTTGATTAGGAATTAAGGGAGTACAATTTTTCTCAAAACTTATTTTTCATAGATCGATATGAGTTTAACAACAGACAATATATAAAACATTTACAAATAGGTGACATAATAGTACAGGATTGATAAGAATACTTAGGGGCAAATGTTCTGTTTAAACGGTATTGTTAAAATATTATATACCTCAAATTAAAATTAAATTGTCTAGAAACCTTCGTTGTAGAAAAATAGTAATATACTATGGTTCATGCTATTTTAATTTTATGATTAGGGGCTTTTGCCCCTATGAGCCACTAGTTTGATTATAATCAGTACCAGGTTAACCAAGCCTTGCTCGTTGGTTTTGATTCAATTTTAATATTTTCACTAACAACCAACTATACTTCTTTATAGTTAACAGCTGTTTCAAAAGGTCTGCTTAACATTAATTTTCCTTTATTTTTGTTTACATTAAATTGTTATTTCATTACCAAAATAGTAACCTATAAGATCAATGTTAAAAATTACAATTTTTAAACTTAAATTTAGATCAAATTTGATTTTTTTTTTTTTTTTTTTGGATTGGGACTATTTCTAAACTTATTTTTAGGCCTAAACACTCTTTAATGCAAGGTTTAAGCAAAATCTAACAGCTAGATTTCAAAATCGTAAAACACACATCCCTTCAGAAATTCCTCATATTATAGTGTAGGATTAAATTGGTGGTATTAAGTACAGCCTTGAAATTTTACACATATGCAATAAAAAGAAAAAGATGGATACGCTAAAAAAAAATTTAAAATTTAAAGATAAAAAATGTTTTAAATACAACAATTCTGATAAAAATACCATTAACTAAAAGTTAGAAATGATATACTGACATCAAAACATGTCCTGACCATGTTTAAAAATTAACAATAAGCTGTTTTAATAGAATCTATAAGTAATTTAGTCTTACCTATAGTAGGTCCTACGGCATTGTCGACACTGAAACATTGTTGTTAACACGTGTGCTGCTCAGCGGTTAACTGCGTTACTACAAGCTCCTTCTACCTTATAAAGGGTTGTAAAACTACGTCTTCTATCACATGTACTAAATCATAGATACGCATAGGTACGTTTGCAATTTACAGCAACTCATCACAAGTTATGCAGAAAGTAGTAATTTCCTACCTTGCTGTAATGTTTAGGTTTTATGCTCTAGCATAACCTGCCTCCCTATAAGGTAAAGTAATGGAGTTTGCATATAACGGAGCTGTTATGACCAGTTTCTTGCAAGTTCATTTTCATCTCTTGTCCAAAGTAAGAATTGAGAAGTGTATGACTAAAGAGTCAGGGCTGTATTTTGTAAATATTTTTAAAAAGGCTGAAGCCTATAGCGGTCAAATTTTACACGTAGCATTCTTTCAATTTGCAATAAAATTACTTAATTGTCAATCATCTAGTGTCTCTATGTGTACAGTAGCTAGCCCAGAAAAATGCACTTAATATTTCAAATTATATCAATCTAAATCAATCACATTTAAATCCATAATTGTTGTATTACATTAAAAAAAATCAAAAATGTTGCTATGACAATAACCTAACTCAGAAGTTACGAAAAACAAAGTAGCAAATTTATGACTAAAACATAAAAAAAAAAAACTAACATAAGTTCAAAAAATCAATTTTGTTTATTGCCACTTTTCTATGTTATAAACCAGTCACAACTCAATTAAGGGAGTATGATTTCTTTTAAAACTTATTTTCCATAGATCGATATGAGTTTAACAACAGACAAAATAGAGCATTTACAAATGGATGACCTAATAGTACAAGATTAATAACAGTACTTAGGGGCTAATGATTCGTTCAAACAGTATTATTAAAATATTATATACCTCAAATTAAAATTAAATTGTCTGAAAACCTTCGTTGTAGAAGAAATAGTAATACACTATCGTTCATGTTATTTTAATTTTATAATTAGGAGCTTTTGCCCCTATGAGCCACTAGTTTAATTATAATCAGTACCAGGTTAACCGAGCCTTGCTCGGTGGTTTTGATTCAATTTTAATATTTTCACCAACAACCAACTATACCTCTTCATAGTTAACAGCTGTTTCAAAAGGTCTGCTTAACATTAATGTTCCTTTATTTTTGTTTACATTTAGTTGTTATTTTATCACCAAAATAGCAACCTATAAGACCAATGTTAAAAATTACAATTTTTAAACTTAAATTTAGATCACATTTAATTTTTTCCTGGGATTAAGACTGTTTCTAAACTTATTTTTGGGCCAAAACAATCTTTAATGCAAAGTTTAAGCAAAATCTAACAGCTAGATTTCATGTTATTTTCAAATAAAATGTTCAAATCGTTGTGGTTAAATATTTCTTCACATTTCATATTTTTAGATATTTTTTTTTAGATATTTATTTTTGAAACACCGACGCACACTGTGTGCGTATTTTAAGGTGAGTATGACTGAAGGGGTGAGTGTGATGATTGTAATGGATCAGATGAGGTGTAGCTTTGTTACTGACAAATATCAGCTGTTTCATTTGTCAGGATCATTAATTAATAGCCCAATTACCAAAGGCAGCTGGGTCCAGTATCGAACCATCAAAAAGCACTAACTTTTCTCAGGATCGAACCGGCGACCTTCAGATTCAAAGGCGAGCTCTTTAACCACTCAGCTACCATACTCATAGCTTAGAAAAGTACCGTGTGTAGGCTAAATAAATATTATTGCCCACAATTTCATTAAAGGCCAAATAATAGTTAGGCCTACCAATAGTCAACTATTCTAATTATTTAATTCCTCTAAAAATTAGTATCACTTTGTGTCATGGAGGTATGCAACTTTGCGAGCAAAAACCGCCAAGTCAGCTGACTGTCTCAAGGTCAATAACCCAACAGCTGGCAGGCAGTACAACCAGCTGTTACGGTGCAATCCACTAATTTGCCTACATCTATTAAAACGATCATAACTCCACTTGCGTAATAGCTAGAGCATTAATTTTTTTTGTTTTGGGGGGTCTTTAACGGTTTTACATTTATATGTATAGTTTTATTAATGTGAAAAAATGTTGAAAACTATTTTAATTTTACTATAAAATTTCAATTAAAAAATTATAAACCGTCTATATATATTAATTTTTAATGCATAAACTATACATTTTCGGAAACATAATTATCTTATGAGACCACAGCAAAAGTTTTAAGAAGACATATTCATAAATATAGAAATACCATCAAAAAAGAACAAAAATGTATATTTTTCATAAAACACATTTTTGGAGTAATGCATTGCTAGGTACAATTTCTCTGTGACAATTTAGCCATTGAAGTTTTTTACTTGCAATAATTACATCTACAAATGTTTTACAATTAAAAACAGCCTAATTTATGCCAATATTAAATAAAATTATAATTCTAAATATATTCTAAAAAAGCTCCAAGACGAGAACGCGCGGCCACGGCCTAATTGATCGCAACAACTTTAAACATTAGTATATTGTAAAAAATACCTTTAATGATAAAAAAAAACAAACAAAAGCACAGTTATTTAGAATGATTCTATACCTTTCACAAAATATGAAATTAAAGGAAATATGGCTAAAAAATAACCACGCAATAATAAAAAAATACAAAAACACAATCTAATTGGCCCGTGGCGTTTCTCGCGCTCAACTGCAGAGACAATCACATCAGCCCGCGGCGGTCTTCCGACAAGATCGGTCCGTGGTGGTTTTCACAACATCAGGTAGATCCGATAAAATCGGTCCGTGGCAGTAAAAGGGTTAAGACTCTATAAAGTTTCCTACCCAATATTTTTTTCCTGAGCTACCCCTGTCGTCACCAATTGATACATTTATTACAAAAATAAAAACAGTAGAAGTTTGTAAGGTTTCTTCAGACAGCGTTACAGTAATCATAGAGTAAGTATGCCTACCTAACATCATCAATTGTGACACTAGTTGTAACATGAAAGGTCTCTGGTAGAAGAATTTAGTGGTCCCTGGTTTGTATCTCACCACTACAAATTTTTACTGTTAATTATAAAATCGGCGATGGTTTAATTGTTTAGCGGCACAGCGACAGCTGCCAAATAATTACATTTTTGTTACAGTCATAAAAAATTACTTTTTTCATGGGAGAGTTTATTTTATAAATTAAAACCATATTTTGCTCTATTCTATAGCCAATCCATTCATAAGTTATTCAAATATTTAAAATAAAATCACTAATTACTGTAAGACTTAAATATGTTACTAATATAAAGAAGTTTATGTTATTTAAATTAGAAAAATATTTTCAATATTTGTACAGTGCCAAAGTGCCGCCCCTAACATTTTGCTGCTATGGGCTCCAGCCTATTTTAAAATACGGATAGTACCATTGTAATGTTCATTCAAAAATTATGCTGATTAATTCAATGGAATCAAATGGTTTAAAAACATATTTGCAGAAGTTTGTTATTATATTTTTTTATTTTCTATAAACAAAAAATATATTTATTTTAACATTCAAAAGGTAAAAAATGCACTTTCCTTGGCAATAACAAAAAATTAATCTCGCCAGAAACAGTAATCTATCTTCTTATTTCTATAAGGGTTTCGTCTGTTACGTCCCTTTTTCTCTCGACCTACTGAACCGATTTTTAAGATTTAGGTGTCATTTTAAAACTTAGGATATACCGCAGTGACGAATCGTAATTAAAAACGTCATATTGTTTCGGGCTTCGCCCCCCTCGCCTTTCATTTATTTCTAGATGGCGCTTTAAAATGTTGACCAACTTTTATTGCATTTTCTTTAATGTGAATTGTAATTTAGCAGCTGATTACCTTCACATGAATTTTAAAGCCAGATAGTAAACAAACATAGATTTCTGTCACTTAATAACCAACATAAGTTACATGTACTTTAGGTTAGTTTCTCTCATACAGAAACATAAAATGCACAATTTGCGCACGGGCCACCTCGTAATAAAAAAACCTAAGATAAGCATAAACTGATGACATTAAGAATTGCTACAGTTTAAAACATAACACATGCCAAGATTTGAGGTTAGAATTTTCCATGGCAGATCCCATGTTTAGTTTCACCAGATGGAGTTAACGACCGCAGGTAACCAGTCATTGACCCAAACAAGTCGAGTCATAACTAGCGTTATAAAGAGGAGGTTGTTCATTCCAACGCAACCAGCGGGACCGCAACTATTGATTTACTGGCATTCAAGTTTATTGCATCTTACTTGTGTTATATGGTATGGCTACTTCATTAGACGTGTTTAGTGTTTATCCTTTTACATATACTGACTCAGCTACTCTAAACCGCAAGATTTATTTTCTATTCTGAAACCTGGTGGCTGGCTAAATTAGCCATACGTTATACATACAATACTGACCTATAATTTAGCTTACATTGGCATATAGCGTTAACAGGATGGTTATATGGGATTCAGTTAATTCTAACCTTAAATTTGTTTACTTTACCACATACTCTAAATTATAACCTAGTATGTTCCAAATTTCACCCTCTCAATCTTGCTCATTGTCAACGCACAATGAGCATACAAATCAAATGACAACGCATTGTCTAATACAAATAATTTTTATATACATATTATAAAAAGATGTAAATACAGGTTAGCTTGGTATTCCAATCCTGTTGAACCATCAAATGTATAATTTCAGTTTTACACTCTTTTTTAAAACTTCAATAAGGTTGCCATTTTATAAGCCCTCTCCCTAGGCGGCGCTTCTCATTTAATCATCGACTTTCAAACAATAAACACCTCTCTCTTGGCGCGAATGAATTGTCCCGCTATCACCAATTATTTCTAGTGGTAGTTGGATAACTACCACCTACATAACTACAGCATCTGATGTATCCTCTGCCCCACCGGAAGCTATGTGACATGGCAGCTGGCGCCAGCTGCCACCATCAACTGCTTAGTGGGCACTTGGTCGGTTTAAAAAAAAATAGTTCGTTACTTCTAACATGCAATTTTAGCATTTCACTTTCTAATCACTTCATTAAATAAGTTTAGTTGATTCTAACCTAAAATATTACTACTATGGTGTTATGTTTCAATTTCCTTTTACACTTCATTTTATACCTCAGTCTTTTTTTTCACTTCTTAATGTAACACATAAGTTCCTACTTCTTCTCCTCTATTCTCTTCAGCTAAGCTAAGGTTTGAGGTTAGAATTATCCATGGCGGCCGCCATGTTTAATTCAGTTTCACCACATAGAGTCTGCAACCGGTTATTGGTCTAAAGGAGTGGGGGAAGGGGTGGTGGGGGAAGGTTGCCGTTTTATAAGCCCTCTCCCTAGGCGGCGCTTCTCATTCGATCGCCAACTTTCAAACAATAAACACCTCTCCCATGGCACGAATAAATTATCCCACTATCACCAACTAGTTCAACTTTAAACTATTTCTGGTGGTAGTTGGGTAGGCTTTTTTAAAACTTACTCTGGATGACCTTGACATACTTTCCAGGCCCCCAGTTATAACTGTTGAATTTCAATTTTGATCTTACTCTTAATTTTTGTTCAACTTTTAGAGTTTAGTTAACACAGTTGAATTTTACTTTTCAACTAACTCTTCATTCATGCCCAATTCTACTTCAAATTCAGGGCATATGCTCTCGCCATCTGCACCCTGCAGCTGCCCTGGCAGCTGACACCATCTGACCCCTGCAGCTGCCCTGGCAGCTGACGTCACTTCCGGTTTAGAAGTGGCTTTTTCCCACTACTACTCGCAGTGCGTCGCTCGGATGTCCTCAACACTGCAGACAGAACCATCAATACATTGTTGTCAAGTGGTATTAACTATAATGTTGGTCATACGCAAGAGGAAGCTTGTATCAGTTTTCTACAGGATTGTATTTTCTTCACAGTACGGTCACCTCAACAAAATGTCGTCCATCAAGAAATTCAGTTTCATGCTTTGAATTAAAAATAAAAAATAAAATTGAGAGAAAAATGTATCAGCAATAAAAATTTCAAGAGTTGGAAACTTTCCGAATATTTATCAACGATCTGACACAAAGCTATGAACTGGATATTCGCTTTTTAACATTTCGGAAAAGTAAATCCTTTTGGAGTTACATTATAGGATTCTATAAGGAAACCCTTTATATAATATATAATCTAAAATATATTATTAATATGGTATAATTAAAATGAAGTCTATAATAAAACATAAATAGATTAGTTTTTTTTTTTAATTTCATCTCTCTAAATTGCTTAAACGTTTTTTTGAAACATATGTTGATTTAATATGTAAATAACAATTTATGAAGCTGTTAAAACAATGTTGAAGAAATATATAAATAGGCATTGTTTAGCCTTGAATCGCAGTTTCTTTCAGTTTTTTTTATTTTTTTTATTTTATTTTTTTTATTTTTTTTTTAGTATATAACTATAAAAATCAATTTACTAAAATGACACACAAATTAAACATTTAAAGCCATTAACACAGTTTATTGTATGACTTACTCGTTTTTATTTTAAGTAATTTCCTTAAAAATGTTTCCTGATTAAAATATCAATGCTAAACTAAAATAGCTTTGTTAATAGATAATGACAGAGACTAAATGAATGAACACATATTACTGGCAGGAAAACCAAACAGAAGGGTTATTTACACACCACGCATCAACTAAACAATGTTATTAAGGCTGTATACGTTTGTATTAATTTTATTTTCGCAGTAACTATAGCGCATTTCTTGCTAATGAATCTTTACTACTTAATCGGTAGATCCTGACTGAACAATGAGGCTAGATTACAATGCTAAAGCTATAGTAGCTTATGCTATAATGGACAGCTGTGGCAGAGATTTCCTTGATGAAGAAATATCTCCGGTAGATATATTACCCACAATTATAATACCCACAAGCAATAAAATAAGTCATACCCACGCAGCACGCTTAATCTCAGTAATGTTGCTAGTTTTGCTTTACCTTACGTAGTAAATGCAAAATGAGTTAAATCAATTTTATGTCAAGAGTTTATTTATTCAAATACTATATTTTTATTTTTTATTCATCAATAATTTAGTTCTTGGAGTAATATAAAATTATATTTTGTTAAGGTTCTTATCTTTTGGTGAATCTGAATGACTTTTGTGAAATTTTAAATATAATGTTTTTATGAGGAATAGTTTTTATTACACATTATAACTTAACATCTAATAACAATATACAATGACAATAAGTTATCTTAATTTAAAATCAGAGACATCTTTATATGAAAACCTATTCATCCATTTAAGATTTATTTATGACCCCACGAGGACAGTATTTTATTTTTAGGCGTGTTACCCACTGGAGAATTCAGAGGACATTTCTGAGGGAGGTCAATTAAAAGGATTTAATACTGTTATATAAATATTGAATTTAGTAACAGAGGAAAGTACGCAAGAAAACAAGAAAAAAATAATTCTTATTATTTTCTAAGGACAACCACTGAAGTAATTAGTATTTTCAAGTTAACTCTTTGAATGTAATATTCGGGAGTAGTCATAATAATATATGCAATTAAACTAAAGTACTAATCCTTAACAAGCGTGTTTAATTTTATAAATTCTACGTAAACTACATAAGAAAAAGATAAAGACAAACTGTAAAGTATTTTCCCTAATCTTGGATAAAAAATGAGCAAGAGTTTGTTATTAGAAGATAAAAGAGAACTTAACAAAGACACGATGAATAGGGATTGCTCTTAATTACTGCTTCTATTAACATTCTTTTCTCAAATTTACAAAATCTACTTCATAAAAATGTATTATATTTAATTGACTGTAACCTTTTATTATATGCAAAATTTTATAATACGTAGAGGAATAAAAATTAGGTGATATTGCAAAAATACAATAAATAGATTATATTTGAATCGATCGTAATACTGCATAGTCTTACGTATATAAGCTCTCTCTTGTCACACAGTCTATTGTCAAGGGAAATACTCGAATATGAATAAAACATTCTTTTGTCAATGCATTCAATATGCTTATGAACGAGACATATCAAGGGGAGGGTTTTGCTTTTAGAATTTAATATCTTATGGTATCGTAATATTTTAAAATATATTATATTACTAAAGATCCGAGTGTATTATAAAGTGCCTTTTTGTTTTGTGCAACTCTAAATTCAAGTTTAAAGATTTTCGACATACCCCAGTTGCAAATTTCAACTAAATTGTTGTCAATTATTACCATCAGCAAGGAAAGCATTACATATTTTATTCTCCAATTTGGGAGGAATTAGCTTTAGTTGTGTCAGGTTGGACGGATTGAGATCCAACCATTATCTTAAAGAAACTAACCCTTTTCAATTTTCTCTGAAATACTTTTTTAAGCTTTCCCATGAAGTCTTCTTTAAGTGAATTTTGGTTTTGTTCTGTTTTCGGAAGATAATCACATTTTTCTGATGTTATGTGATGCTTCAAAATACCAAAACGTAACAAAAAAACTAATTAATGTATAATGTATATCAGAACTGTACAAAACTTATAAAAAGTTGGAGTTAAAAACTTATAAAAATTTCAGATAAAGTCACAAGTAACACAGTTTACCTCTGGCATATTAACTTCTCAATTTAAATTGCTAATCATATTCAAATATTCAAAATACCAAAACATAAAAAAGTAATTTATGTGTGATGTACATTAGAACTGTATAAAATTTATAAATAGTTAAAGTAAAAACTTATAAAATGTCAGATAAAGGCACAGGTAACACGGTTTACCTCTGGCATATTAACTACTGGATTTAAATTGCTAATCTTATGGGACTAAGAACTGTCTGCAACTTTTTCACCCCATTCAAATTTTTTGAGCTGTTTTCGGCATCACAGGAAAAAATATTCTGTGTTATTTTCACATATATATATAGATATTTTAGATAGTTTAGATCTCTTTCTGGTGTGATATTCCCTAGTGGGGATTTATGTCCACACTAGTGTATACTGGTTCATCCATAAAGAACATTATCATAATTTGACCAATTTGTATATATGAGGTCGAAATTGTGGTTCGGATCCCACGTTAAACTGTAGGTCCGAGACCATTGGCTGTTGAGCTATTAACAGTCCTGTTTAAGGAGAATGCCGGCCTTAGTCAGTAACAAGACTACAAGATCGCGCGACAATAATCTTTCACTCATCTCTCATTCATATTCATGTTAAAATACCCACTATGTGAGGTCCCTGTCTCAAAACAGTGATATATGCTGTTAGTTATAACAAAACATTGCACAATATCCTCTTCCTCCTCTACCGTCAAGATGTCACACAGTCAGCTTTGATAGGAACTTCAACAGAACTGATATCTGTTATCGGCTGACGAGACGTTTCCTGTATATTTTAGCTGTTTTTACTTTCTCCCCCTATACCATAGTATATGGAGAAAGTATTGTTTTCGTCAAAATTTTCGAATTTGAGTTGTTGGTGGATTTATCCATTTTGGTTCCCCCTGAGTCCAAAAAAGTGGTTTTCGGAGTGATGTCTGTGTGTGTGTGTGTGTGTGTGTGTGTGTGTGTGTGTGTGTGTGTGTGTGTGTGTGTGTGTGTGTGTGTGTGTGTGTGTGTGTGTGTGTGTGTGTGTGTGTGTGTGTGTGTGTGTGTGTGTGTGTGTGTGTGTGTGTGTGTGTGTGTGTGTGTGTGTGTGTGTGTGTGTGTGTGTGTGTGTCTGGATGTATACAGAGCTAGAGAATGCCCCAATGGTCCGATTTTGGTGAAATTTGGTACGTAGGTCCAAAACCACGATAATTCCAGGTATTTTTTTCATTTTTTTTAATTTTTTATTTTTAAGGGTAGTTTACCCCAAAAACCCTCAAAAAACGTGAAAATTCAAAATTTTTCAAAAACGGCTCTAACGATTTTGATTAAACTTTTCTGGTTTATTAAGTTTAAAATGCTGAATAAAATGACACCACCCGCATTTCCGAGAAAATGCGTGTTCAAAAGTTATAGAGTAAAAAGTGTTTCAAAAATCAATTTTTTGGATTTACAAAAAAGCTGTTATTTTGAAATAAATTTTACTTGTGACCATTAAATCAAGCTCAAAAAACTAAATAATCCAGTACTTTAAATTATTGCTCTATGCCAAGTGGTTGCGGAGAAAATTCAATTTTTCGTTTAGCGGTAAACGCAGTAAGTTGTTAAAAGTCAGACGCGCGTAGGGTCAATCTCGTGCTGCTCAGCTGTTAGCTATCTGATTGAGCCATCAAGACATTAATGTTTTGAGGCTTTTAACACCTTTTTTATATTGTTGGGAGAAAGTATGTGTCTGATAACTGATACAGTTAACTGAGACATCATCTGACGGGACGTTTCCTGTGACTCTTAGCTGTTACTAGAATAGGAATCGTTTATTCATAATATAACAGTGCACCATACCATTTCCCTCCTCCACGTTCAAGATGGCACACAGTTAACATTGCTGGAAACTTCAACAAAACTTGTGAGTGACATCATCTGACAGGACGTTTCCTGTGACTCTTAGCTGTTACTAGAATAGGAATCGTTTATTTATAATATGACAGAGCGCCATACCCTTTCCCTCCTCCAAGTTCAAGCTGTCACACAGTCAACATTGCTTGAAACTTCAACAAAACTTGTTGAGTGACATCATCTGATGGGACGTTTCCTGTGACTCTTAGCTGTTACTAGAATAGGAATCGTTTATTTATAATATGACAGAGCGCCATACCCTTTCCCTCCTCCACGTTCAAGATGGCACACAGTTAACATTGCTGGAAACTTCAACAAAACTTGTGAGTGACATCATCTGACAGGACGTTTCCTGTGACTCTTAGCTGTTACTAGAATAGGAATCGTTTATTTATAATATGACAGAGCGCCATACCCTTTCCCTCCTCCACGTTCAAGCTGTCACACAGTCAACATTGCTGGAAACTTCAACAAAACTTGTGAGTGACATCATCTGACGGGACGTTTCCTGTGACTCTTAGCTGTTACTAGAATAGGAATCGTTTATTTATAATATGACAGATCGCCATACCCTTTCCCTCCTCCAAGTTCAAGCTGTCACACAGTCAACATTGCTTGAAACTTCAACAAAACTTGTGAGTGACATCATCTGATGGGACGTTTCCTGTGACTCTTAGCTGTTACTAGAATAGGAATCGTTTATTTATAATATGACAGAGCGCCATACCCTTTCCCTCCTCCACGTTCAAGCTGTCACACAGTCAACATTGCTGGAAACTTCAAGAAAACTTGTGAGTGACATCATCTGACGGGACGTTTCCTGTGACTCTTAGCTGTTACTAGAATAGGAATCGTTATTTATAATATGACAGAGCGCCATACCCTTTCCCTCCTCCACGTTCAAGCTGTCACACAGTCAACATTTCTGGAAACTTCAACAAAACTTGTGAGTGACATCATCTGACGGGACGTTTCCTGTGACTCTTAGCTGTTACTAGAATAGGAATCGTTTATTTATAATATGACAGAGCGCCATACCCTTTCCCTCCTCCACGTTCAAGCTGTCACACAGTCAACATTGCTGGAAACTTCAACAAAACTTGTGAGAGACATCATCTGACGGGACGTTTCCTGTGACTCTTAGCTGTTACTAGAATAGGAATCGTTTATTTATAATATGACAGAGCGCCATACCCTTTCCCTCCTTCAACGTTCAAGCTGTCACACAGTCAACATTGCTGGAAACTTCAACAAAACTTGTGAGTGACATCATCTGACGGGACGTTGTACCGTATGTATTTAGTTTTTATTAGTGCAAACCAAACTAATTATTAATTTTTCCAATATTTTTGTAAGCTCGATCAGACAAAATGAATTATTTTATTCTGTCTAAAGACAGAGAAGTTTAGATCAGCTGATGCCTCTGCTTGTTGTTAGTGTGTCGACCAATCGAAATAAAGCACAGAGGAGTGGGGATAGATTTCGTTCCGTTTATTGTATTCATAGATCGTTATTATTACTCGACCGGCGGCCAGCGGTGCGGTCACGTCACATCAGCGCGCCTACAGACCCTTCTGAGAAAGGTACAAATTTAAACTTAACTTCTTTCACTATCATTTTTAATTTCTTTATAACAATTATGATTTCTATGTGGCCTGTCTGACGAGCATTATTGGGGTTAACTGATTACTTATTATCAAACAAAATCTTAATTTATAAATTATATTTGTTTTACGGTTAATTATAGCGCGGATTGTGCTTTGTTCTTTGTTTAGGGCTGAAGACATGGGGAACAACAACCCTTTCAATCCCTTCCTTTGTCCATAAAATCATTCAAAAAAATGTCATTAATTTGTTTAGGATCTAAATTGTAAACAAATTAGGCCTAGCTCAGTAATGCAGAATCCTTTTGTTATGTATTATAAAAATTATGATTTAAACCCAAGTAAATGAATAATGTGACAGAATTATGTGAGTGTTATTTCTTATTGAAATAAGAAACCCAATCTTCAAGTTATACTATGTTTTTTTTATGGTATAACAATTGCGCCACTCTGCTTATACTTGGGTTTTTGTTGTAATTTTATTTAATCATGATATTGTAACCGCTGTAAATTAAATAAATAATAGGCCTTGTGTTAACTCTATGTACTGTATTTGATCGGTCTAAATTAGTGTTCATAACAAGATACTATATAAAAAAAAAGTTAAAATGGGTTTAAAGGTTGACTTGCTAGTCAAAGACGAATTAATTTATGAGTTAAAATTAAGAAACATCGAATTAGACGAGAAAAGCACTGTTTGTGATTTAAGAAAAGTTTTAAGACAAACCTTGCAGCAAAATGTACCAGCTAAGCATGAAAATATTTTGGGTAAAATAAATCTGGTTGATGAAATAGAATTAATTTCCAACAAATTAGCCATAATTGAAGAGAAAGCTCTAGAAATAAACGATAATAGTAGACCAATCGATATTGCTAGGCAGGATGCTCGTATCAACCACTGTCGAACTAGAATAAATACCTTAACGCATTTTACTTTGTCTGAGAGTGAAAAGGAAGAATGTATAGCTTTGTCAAATAGGTACAAAATTGTTAAAGATAAGTTTAATGAACTAAAAGTTGATCAAAAGGCATTGGAGACTTCTGTACGTAAATTAAGTGAATCTAATATTGAAGAAGAAAATTTTGAGGATGTATTTTTAAAGGAAAGTAAACCTAGGGAAGAAGGGACGGTAAATGTACATTCCAATCTATCCAATCCACCTCCGGAAGCTCCAGGTGAACCGAGTAGCTTGGGTGCTTCCCTTCCTGCTATTCAACCCTGTGCGGCATCCCACCTACCGTTTGATCCCAACATGTACAGGAAATTACCGAACCCACTCGAAACATATTTAAAAGATTTGAGAGTATGTAATGGGTTAATTGTAAAAGACTTAATAGATTTCTTACGTACATTATTTAAGGTAAAGAACGAAACTAGCCTTTCAGACAAGCAAATAATTGAGGTATTTGTAACAAAAACGCAATCCCCTCTTCTTGATCTAGTATTGAAAAATAAGGATCAAAATGTAGAAACACTTAAGAAAGAAATTTTAAAGTTTTTCATACCTATAAATGTTAAGGACGATTTGATTAAGTTCTATGTAACCCGTCCTCAGGACAGTAATGAGGCACTTCCTTTGTACATTCACAGAGTTAAGGAATTTTCTAAACTACTAGATTGTTCGTATAGTGAGTCTGAGTTAGTGGAATTGTTAATAATTGGTTTGAATCCAAAATGCAGAGTAAATTTGTCATTAGTAAGTAAGCTAGACACAATCGAGAATCTTGAAAGAGCGTGTTTGCATTGTCAGAGTGTAGAAATCAAGAATAACTTACGTTATAATAGTGAACGAAATCAAACAACTGTTCATAATACTCGAAGTGATGTTTCTAGAACAGTTTCGGGAGATAGAACATGCTTTTCTTGTGGTCGAAAAGGGCACATAGCGAGACATTGTAACAGAAAGCCAACGTCAAAAAACTAAATTACAGGGAAGATTTTTTGAATGTAAATAAAATTCCGGAAATGTGTCTTGTAAATAATAATGAAAAATTTTCCCTAGGTCAGTTGTCAGCAAATCGAGAAAACAAATTGAGTGTAACCCGAAATTGTAAATCAAATGAAGTTCAATGTCAAACGACTTATAATGTAGGTCAGTGTAAAAATATACCTAGTCCGCCTAAATATAATAAAAAAGAACTAGTAAAGATCAAGAGAGTGCAGCGTCGAATATCGAATAAAATTGGAATTCCCCGAGCAAATTTATTCACCGAATTGCCAACAATCCCAGTACAATTGACGTCCGGTAGCCGCGCAGAAGGAAACCCATTCATTGTAGCAGCACTACTAGACACCGGCGCGTGTGTTAACGCTATAAGTGAAGAGCTATACAATAAGTTAAAGGGTATGAAATTAGTCACCCAAATTGACAATAATCATTCTAATTGTGTCGGAGCAGATAACAGTAAAATTCAGATAGTTGGTCACTGTATTATAAAAATTAAAATAAAGAACTTTTCATGGTTTGTAAAGTACGCAGTATTGAGAAAATTAGCGTGTGAGCTAATATTAGGGAGTCCTTTCATCAAAGATACAGGAATGTTAATAGACCTAAATGGTGGTAATTGCTATTTTAAGTTCCAACCAAATGTTAAAATTGTTTTAAAGAAAGGTACTAGCATTGTTAATTTGTCTAGCATAAACGAATCAGAACAAACAGACAGTTTAGATATCGGTTGTCTTGATATGAAAGAACCAATACAAAAATTGATGAGGCGTTATTCTAATGTTTTTACAACAAAAATAGGTAAAGCTCTTGACTTTGAGTATGAGATTCAACTTAAAGATAATGAAGTTGTAAATTTAAAGCCATACCCTGTGCATCCAACTAAAATGAAAGAAATGAAAGCTATTTTAGACGATTTGCTCAATCAGGGAATTATAAGGAATTCTATAAGTAGTTATTCATCCCCATCTTTTTTAGTCTCTAAAGGAGACAAGTCTCATAGATTAGTTATTAATTACTCAAAACTAAACGAGAAAATTGTAAGGGTTAATCACCCACTTGGGAACATGGAGGAATACTACCAATATTTGCAAAATGCAGAATACTTTTCAGTTATAGATCTCTCAAACAGCTTTTTACAAATACCGCTGTCAGAAAAGAGTAAACATTTAACAGCTTTTAGCAATGGCGTATCCCTCTTTGAATTTAACCGTCTGCCTTACGGAATGCATTGTGGTTCAGGTTTGTTAAGTGCATACCTTGACAGAATATTTAGAGATATCAAATTTGAATATCTGTTAAACTTTGTGGACGATTTGTTAATTTTTTCTAAGACAAAAGAAGAGCATATGCAGCATATAACTGAAGTTGTAGACAGGTTGAGCAAGCATAACTTAACTGTGAACCCAAAGAAAGTTAAACTTTTCCACACTGAAGTTAGTTATTTAGGGAATATAATTTCCAAAAACGAAATCAGAATAGATCCAAGTAGAACAGAAGCCATACGCAATTTTAGTACACCTAAGAACAGTAAACAGGTAGGGACTTTCATTGGAATGGTTAATTATTTTTCAAAATATATTAAAGACTATGCTAAGTTAGCAGCACCGTTAAATGAGCTTCGAAGGAAGCGCTCAAAATTTGTGTGGACTGAAGAATGTGAGAAAAGCTTTGTTAAACTTAAGGAAGCAATAATGAATCCACCTGTATTGTCAATCCCGAACTTTCAAAAGCCATTCTATTTGTATACAGATGCTTCTTCTTACGGGGCTGGTTCGACATTAATGCAATGTAACGATGTGGGAGATAAATTGCCAGTTGCCTTTTATAGCAAGAAGTTTTCAGAATCTGAGCGTAATATGAGTATTTATGAAAAAGAGGCGTTATCTGTTGTTTTAAGTATCAAGAAATTTTATATATTCTTAGAACTACAACCATTTTATCTGATCACTGATAATCATGCCTTATCTTGGGTCTTAGGACACTTTAAAAAACTTGGTAAAATCTCTAGATGGACAGAACAAATATTAGCTTTACCATTTAAGGTACTTCATGTTAAGAGTAAGGACAATCCTGTAGCGGATGCTTTGTCACGTATGCAGTTAGATGACAATCAAATTGAAATAATAGAAGTAGAGTCCGACCCACGCATCATAAATGTAGTAAAAAGTAAAACCAGTAAAAAATTTAGTTCTGTAAGTAAACGATATGTCAAAGGTTGTGTTAATGTAATTACAGATGTGCCATTAGCTTTTGTGAAAATTTCAGAACATCAAAGGTCAGATCCTGAATGTGCAAGGATTATTCAAAGTATTAAGAACAAGAGTAATAAGGAAAACTTTTATATGAAAGACAATGTACTAATGTACCGTAAATCTGCTCGAAGTAAAGGAAAAATTTATGTACCAATAAGTCTAATAGATTTAATTTTTACATATTACCATTGTACCCCTTTTGGAGGCCATCCTGGTCAAAATAGAACAGTATCAAGAGTTATTGAGTATTTTATAAGACCAAATTTAATTCAGGAAATTCGCAATAGAGTAAAGAAATGTGAGGTATGTCTTAAATCGAAGCCTCCACAACGCAGGTATGAGGGAGATTTAATCTCATCTCACGCAACAGCACCTTTAGACACTTTGTATGTAGACACAGCAGGGCCATTAGTGCGATCAAAGTTAGGTAACAAACACATTTTAATTGTGGTCGACTCATTTACAAAGTATGTGTGGTTAATTCCTATAAGAGATACCAAGTCCAAAACTGTTATCAGTAAGATAGAAAGTGTAATATTTAATAATTTCAGTTCATGTAGGAGATTGGTTTCTGATAACGGTCCTGCATTTAAAAGTGTAGAATTCAAGAAATTTATGTTTCAGTATTCAATAGAACATTATAAATTAGTACCCTATAGACCAAACCCAAACATTGCCGAGAGATTTTTAAGAACTGTTAAACAACAAATTAGAGCCTTTCATCATGACACTCAGCCATCTTGGGATGTAGATATTAAGTACATTCAATTAAGTTTGAACACAGTTGTTTGTGATAGTACTAAATTTACAGCTTTTGAACTAATGTTTAATCATAAGCCTAACCATAGCTTAAGCAATTTATGGCGTATGTCTGATCTGTTGGATAGTAAATTAAGTCAGGACCAAGTAAAGGCAAACTTTAGTAAAGCAATAAAAAATTTAAAGAAATCTGTGAGTCAAAATAAAAACCGTTTGAAATACAATCAAGATCGTATAAAGCACCCTTTTACTGTAGGAAGTACTGTTTACTTAGAGAGCCAAACGCTTAGTAAGAAAATTGATTCATACCAAAGCAAAATGGATTTTAAGTATACAGGACCATATAGAATTTTGTATTTCTTATCACCGGTAACCGTTCTCTTACAGCTTGAATCTGATTTGTCAGTAATAAAGAGAGCGCATATTAGTCAACTTAAGCTAGGAATGAAACAATGATAATTAACTCAACAGCCCGATCTCAGAAGGTGTGAAATAAAGCTGATGTTTGTAAATAGCATATAATTATACCGGTATATATGTAAATACTGTAAATAGTAATATTAAGATAATGCGCATTTGTAAATAATTGTTTTAACTTAATTAGGCCTAAGTAAAAGAAAATATGTTATTCGACATAACATTAACACTGACTTAATAGCGTAACCAGACGTGGTATGAAGCTATATGAACATTTAACATGTTTAGTTGAACTCAAGTTTAAAAGTAAAACAGTGTCACTTTAATTATTGATCAATACTGTTACACCACCTGCGAGATGGTCAAAAGTGTATAAAGTAATAATTTTCGTAATGCCTAATATGTTAATTATGCTGACATTATTTTCTCGGACAATGACTATTCAATTGAATAAAAAAGGGAAATTGTAAAGCATATTTAGGATACAGAAGAATTAATGTGACTCAAGAATTACAAGTGAAAATTGTTTAATGGACGCTTAATATGCAGCGATAACATTCCTTCAATTCTTGGATAGTTAGAAGAATTTAGGATTATTTGTATGTTGAATATTTGTGTATTTAAAATATGTGTCTCTGAAAAGGTTTGTTTTGTAATAGAGGAACAAAAATGTCTTTATCGCTAATGATATTGTGGTACAAAGAAACACAATATAAAGATAGTCAACTAGATAAAAGTTTTGTAAAGAGTTATTTCAATTGAAATAGAATAAGATAGCAATACAATTGGAAGAATTTTGGTAATTTATTGATTTGCAAGACCACTATTTCTAACACTGGACTTTACTATTTATTTCTATAGATGCCGAATAATTGAGAGAGAGTGATTGTGAACGAATGATGCGTGAATGCTTATACTTTATTTATTGACATTCTTTTAGACAATACTTGACGGGCCCTCCTTACTTACTGCACTCTATCTACGGACATACGCAAATATAATAATTACTTGACAATAAACTTAAAATGACAAAAAAAAAACATTTGCAAATCTTTGTTATAAAAAAAGGGGTTATAATGAAATAAGAAACTTTAGTTGTTCTAGATATTTTGTGTGAATTGAGAGTTATTGTTTGAGTATCTCTTTTTTAATATCTTTTACATTTAAATGGAGGTAGTGAACTTTACCAGAACACTAAATGGGAATTGAATAAGGGTTTTAAGATGAAATAAAAAATAAAAAAATAAAAAATAAATGAAAGATAATTTTGCACTCTATAAAACAAATTTCAATAGGGAAACCCATTCCTATCCTTACCATTGTACCCCTTCCTGTCTACGGGGACGTCTACAAGCAGCTCGCCGAAGGAAGGACCCAGGTTGCCAGTCTGCCTACACTGTGCTCGTCGGAGAAGGACATTCATCAAACTCTGGATGACAATTGGTTATTCCAAAAGACTTTAATGACCTTGAGCCTTTGTGTGTGTATTGAAGTGTGACTATTTTCAGTTTTTAGGCTTTGGTTTCGATTGAAATATTACTGATTTTGTGTGTACTCAATAGAATTTATAATTGTGTCCAAGAAAAATATTGTCAAAATTGAGGGGGGAAGATGTACCGTATGTATTTAGTTTTTATTAGTGCAAACCAAACTAATTATTAATTTTTCCAATATTTTTGTAAGCTCGATCAGACAAAATGAATTATTTTATTCTGTCTAAAGACAGAGAAGTTTAGATCAGCTGATGCCTCTGCTTGTTGTTAGTGTGTCGACCAATCGAAATAAAGCACAGAGGAGTGGGGATAGATTTCGTTCCGTTTATTGTATTCATAGATCGTTATTATTACTCGACCGGCGGCCAGCGGTGCGGTCACGTCACATCAGCGCGCCTACAGACCCTTCTGAGAAAGGTACAAATTTAAACTTAACTTCTTTCACTATCATTTTTAATTTCTTTATAACAATTATGATTTCTATGTGGCCTGTCTGACGAGCATTATTGGGGTTAACTGATTACTTATTATCAAACAAAATCTTAATTTATAAATTATATTTGTTTTACGGTTAATTATAGCGCGGATTGTGCTTTGTTCTTTGTTTAGGGCTGAAGACATGGGGAACAACAACCCTTTCAATCCCTTCCTTTGTCCATAAAATCATTCAAAAAAATGTCATTAATTTGTTTAGGATCTAAATTGTAAACAAATTAGGCCTAGCTCAGTAATGCAGAATCCTTTTGTTATGTATTATAAAAATTATGATTTAAACCCAAGTAAATGAATAATGTGACAGAATTATGTGAGTGTTATTTCTTATTGAAATAAGAAACCCAATCTTCAAGTTATACTATGTTTTTTTTATGGTATAACGTTTCTTGTGACTCTTAGCTGTTACTAGAATAGGAATCGTTTATTTATAATATGACAGAGCGCCATACCCTTTCCCTCCTCCACGTTCAAGCTGTCACACAGTCAACATTGCTGGAAACTTCAAGAAAACTTGTGAGTGACATCATCTGACGGGACGTTTCCTGTGACTCTTAGCTGTTACTAGAATAGGAATCGTTTATTTATAATATAACAGTGCGCCATACCCTTTCCCTCCTCCACGTTCGAGATGTCACACAGTCAACATTGCTGGAAACTTCAACAAAACTTGTTGAGTGACATCATCTGACGGGACGTTTCCTGTGACTCTTAGCTGTTACTAGAATAGGAATCGTTTATTTATAATATAACAGTGCGCCATACCCTTTCCCTCCTCCACGTTCAAGCTGTCACACAGTCAACATTTCTGGAAACTTCAACAAAACTTGTGAGTGACATCATCTGACGGGACGTTTCCTGTGACTCTTAGCTGTTACTAGAATAGGAATCGTTTATTTATAATATAACAGTGCGCCATACCCTTTCCCTCCTCCACGTTCAAGCTGTCACACAGTCAACATTGCTGGAAACTTCAACAAAACTTGTGAGTGACATCATCTGACGGGACGTTTCCTGTGACTCTTAGCTGTTACTAGAATAGGAATCGTTTATTTATAATATAACAGTGCGCCATACCCTTTCCCTCCTCCACGTTCAAGCTGTCACACAGGCAACATTGCTGGAAACTTCAACAAAACGTGTGAGTGACATCATCTGACGGGACGTTTCCTGTGACTCTTAGCTGTTACTAGAATAGGAATCGTTTATTTATAATATAACAGTGCGCCATACCCTTTCCCTCCTCCACGTTCGAGAAGTCACACAGTCAACATTGCTGGAAACTTCAACAAAACATGTGAGTGACATCATCTGACGTGACGTTTCCTGTGACTCTTAGCTGTTACTAGAATAGGAATCGTTTATTTATAATATGACAGAGCGCCATACCCTTTCCCTCCTCCACGTTCAAGCTGTCACACAGTCAACATTTCTGGAAACTTCAACAAAACTTGTGAGTGACATCATCTGATGGGACGTTTCCTGTGACTCTTAGCTGTTACTAGAATAGGAATCGTTTATTTATAATATGACAGAGCGCCATACCCTTTCCCTCCTCCACGTTCAAGCTGTCACACAGTCAACATTGCTGGAAACTTCAACAAAACTTGTGAGAGACATCATCTGACGGGACGTTTCCTGTGACTCTTAGCTGTTACTAGAATAGGAATCGTTTATTTATAATATGACAGAGCGCCATACCCTTTCCCTCCTTCAACGTTCAAGCTGTCACACAGTCAACGTTGCTGGAAACTTCAACAAAACTTGTGAGTGACATCATCTGACGGGACGTTTCCTGTGACTCTTAGCTGTTACTAGAATAGGAATCGTTTATTTATAATATGACAGAGCGCCATACCCTTTCCCTCCTCCACGTTCAAGCTGTCACACAGTCAACATTGCTGGAAACTTCAAGAAAACTTGTGAGTGACATCATCTGACGGGACGTTTCCTGTGACTCTTAGCTGTTACTAGAATAGGAATCGTTTATTTATAATATAACAGTGCGCCATACCCTTTCCCTCCTCCACGTTCGAGATGTCACACAGTCAACATTGCTGGAAACTTCAACAAAACTTGTTGAGTGACATCATCTGACGGGACGTTTCCTGTGACTCTTAGCTGTTACTAGAATAGGAATCGTTTATTTATAATATAACAGTGCGCCATACCCTTTCCCTCCTCCACGTTCAAGATGTCACACAGTCAACATTTCTGGAAACTTCAACAAAACTTGTGAGTGACATCATCTGACGGGACGTTTCCTGTGACTCTTAGCTGTTACTAGAATAGGAATCGTTTATTTATAATATAACAGTGCGCCATACCCTTTCCCTCCTCCACGTTCAAGCTGTCACACAGTCAACATTGCTGGAAACTTCAACAAAACTTGTGAGTGACATCATCTGACGGGACGTTTCCTGTGACTCTTAGCTGTTACTAGAATAGGAATCGTTTATTTATAATATAACAGTGCGCCATACCCTTTCCCTCCTCCACGTTCAAGCTGTCACACAGTCAACATTTCTGGAAACTTCAACAAAACGTGTGAGTGACATCATCTGACGGGACGTTTCCTGTGACTCTTAGCTGTTACTAGAATAGGAATCGTTTATTTATAATATAACAGTTCGCCATACCCTTTCCCTCCTCCACGTTCAAGCTGTCACACAGTCAACATTGCTGGAAACTTCAACAAAACTTGTGAGTGACATCATCTGACGGGACGTTTCCTGTGACTCTTAGCTGTTACTAGAATAGAAATCGTTTATTTATAATATAACAGTGCGCCATACCCTTTCCCTCCTCCACGTTCGAGAGGTCACACAGTCAACATTGCTGGAAACTTCAACAAAACTTGTGAGTGACATCATCTGACGTGACGTTTCCTGTGACTCTTAGCTGTTACTAGAATAGGAACCGTTTGTGTAAACTAAACTAGGTCTTTCATCCATTGTACAAATATTCGTGTGGATTTTTAACCTTATATTGTATTAAACACTTTCATTACATGCGCGAAGCTGTTGCCAAATTTTAACATATTCTATTTTATAAACGTTTCCTAAGTTTTCCTTTTTTGTAACCATTTAGATTTGAGAGGTTTTGTTTTGGGAAATGGGAAACCATAAATGATTTTATAAGATTATTTGGACGATTATGTTAATCAAAATTAATACTAAAATATTTGTAGAAAGTATAAAAAATAATTATAAAAAATGTTACAAGCATTACTGAACCTCAGCAATTGACATTCGTTATTCTTAATACTACATGAGTAAAGCGACACAACGCACTGACCAGATAGTTACCTTTACAATCGTAAGGTAATCGTTTTCTAAACAATATAAAATGATTTACGTTGAATAACAACAAAAATAAAACTATTTGATCATTTCTAGTTTCCAAGAGAATCCGGACAACCATCATAAAATATAAGACTACTACTTTATAAAAAAAAGTTTTACTGTAATAAACGATAAAACACTGCTTTTTTATCCCATCATCGTGAAGAGGTAAACTGCTGCATGCTTTTCGCCAATTTTCTTTGTAGTAAATTTAAATGTTAATTTAATTTAATTTAATTTTTTTATTTTTATTTTTTTGTATATAGAAAAGAACTAAAGTTTGTAATTAGGATTATAAAAACTACTCAGCAAAATGACACTTTCTACTTTGACACTTGAATGGGATCATTTTTTGCTACATTTGTAACAAAATGAATCGGAATTAAACGCTGGATAGTTGTTCTTATTACAACCAGTTTCAAGAGTTTTGTTTAAAAACAATATTGTTGTAATTTTTCTACAAATTGGTTCAATATTTAAACAACAGTCAGTAACTACAAGCAGTTGTTCTTGGACGTCAAATTCTGTTGCAACTGATATGTCAATCAGAAATTAGAATGACAGGAACGTCGACTGCGGGGTAGAGATAAGGCGTTTGAAGTTGACTTTTCAATCTAAACTGACAATTCTTTTGTAATTTGTTATAATATAATTGACATTGGGTAGTTATTTTGTATTATTTTATTTTGAATTTCATATTAATTTCAATTTTAAAAATGTAGGAGCTAAATTTATGCAAATTTTAATTTCTTCTGAAGAAATTAAAATATTTAAGTTCCTGTTTTGCCGCTAAGCGGGTGTCTAGCATGTCATTTTCATTAATCATAAATTGATCCACAATTTAAATGATAAAAATTTCAATTATAGATAAAAAATGGAATCTGTGTTAAATCTTTAAATCTCGTTTATTCATTTTGTTTCTTCAGAAAAAAAACTTAACTCAATTCAGTTACAAGAAATAATTTTCGTCTAACAAATATCAAACATTTATCAAGCTACAACTTGACTTTTAATGATTGTACAAGCTTTTCAAATATATGTGTTTCATTATATCTGACTGAAATAGGAATTAATATAGTCCTATATTTCTTAGGTAGGCCCTACGGAAACAGTATGTACCTATTACTAAACAAAATTTACTCAATGTGTGGCCAAATAGATGTAATTCAAATGGTGTAAAATACATTCCTGAATATACGCCTTACGTTGCTGCATTGTATCATATGTCCACCCATAAGGATATAATTATATCATATCTGACTGGGATTTGAGGCCTACCTCGAAAATTTCATGTTACTAAGTAAATGTTTGGCCTGATGGTACTTTAAATCAAATCAATCACAATTGGACCAATATAAATAAAAAATGTTGAAATTCATAAATTATTTTCAATAGAGTATTACTACGTAATTCATTAAACAGCTATAATTAACATAATAATTATGTTTATACAGGAGCACAAGGTTCGTATCTTGGCAGATGATTCAGCTGTTTCAGCAATTTGTTATTTAACTCAATAAGCCAATTAAAAAAATCGAAATTTAAACTAAAAATTATAATAAATTAAGATGATACAGTAACCAGCTACAAATGAAATTGGCGCAGAGCACACAGCGGTTTACCTCATCACAATGTCGTCAAAAAAAAAAAGATTCCCTCCAATTTTTTTTTTTTTTTTTTTTTTTTTTTATATATATATATATATATATATATATATATATATTATTGAAATTACGTAACTACAAATAAGGTCTTAAAATATTAAAAAAATTAGTGGTGATTATGACTTTTTTTCAAATATAAGTATCTGATAAAATACAAAAAGAATTTAATTTTCAATTTTTTCATGAAATATGTCTTGTAAGTTTTTAATGAGTCCTGTATAACATTTCTTTATTATATTTTGAATAAATAAAATGAAAATTTCCTGGTTGTTTTTTATGTAAAAAGTAACATTTTTTAGTGTCTACATTAATATACGTTTAGGAGTCTAAAGAAAAAAAATTGTATTGGAACCATTCAAAGAAGACGAAAATACAGAACGTGGACTAATCGATATGAGATAGCGACTGTGATGTTTGAACGCCCGAGGCCAGGAGGAACCCCCTCGTCTACGAGGATACCAATCTCGCGTTTGAGAGGCAGAAAATGTTTGTGACTAAGAAGACATGACGATAAATGAACAAAAATATTTTATTTTTACAATACACAATGGTATAGATGTTGTGAAATTTATAAAGTTTATACAACTTATTTCGATATGTACAAGCTAGTGGTTTTTGAAACTGAGGATTAAGGAACTTAAAGATTCCAAAACTTTGAAGTAATTAATTATGATGGACTACCACTGACTGACAGGTCATTCCAGACTCTGCGTCAACTGCCGCTGAGCTGATGAGAGCGTTACATACGGGCTTTTGTCTTTTTAAGGACATAGTGTATATGTAAATCAATCTAATGAATATATATTATAAATCAAGTTTATAATGTCAGTGCTTTTTTAGATGTACGATTGAATATATTATATGTAACTGAAACATAACTGAACAGTTGGTGGGAAACAAGTCGACAAAACTACTTGAGTTTCATTTGTTTATATTTTGAATTACCGATAAAACAATCTTACAACTAACAATAAGTTGGATTATTAAAAAAATATCATTTACATTTTTGGGACTGCCTGATGAATTAGCCTTACAATAATCGTAAATTTAATTATTGTCTTTACATTTGAGTTAAGTTATACAAAAACGAAGGAAAACCCTCTTTAATGCTTATTACATGTTTATTGTTTGCACTCCAAAAAAAAAAAAAAAAAAAAAAAAAAAAAAAAAAAAAAAAAAAAATTAAAACCTAAACAAACCAATGTTAGACTTGATGATATTCAGTTTTTTGCAATAAAAATCAGAATTGCAATTACATTTTTTTATATTTATACTAAAACTAAAATGTTCGTGGGAATATTTATTGACTGTAGTTTTTATAATTTGAACAGAACATTGTACTCTCTTCTCTAGTAATAAACATAAATTGTAAAGGATGATTTCTTATGGCACACAAATCAGTATCAGTGTATATAAGTATTTGTTGCAGCATTTTATAATGAAAATAAAAATACTTTCTGATGTTACAATTTAGTTTTTTAACTAGAAGAAATACAGAAAACTCCAGATGAGAGATATGACTGCAACAAGCAGGGTTTTACAAGTTGTTGACCAACGCAGTGGGTTTAAAAATTGATACGATGATAATTAAATGATATCAAATAATAATATACAATATTATTGTACGAAATTGCATAGAATTATACTACATTAAAAGATTTTCTCATTTCATTTAAACTTGGTATTCTTATGAACATTACCAGGAATGACAGATTTAATATTAATACCATGTAAATATCTATGCTTTATGTAAATTTGGGGACATACTTTTTGACGCATAATTAAAACAGCCGTATTGTCGAGAATGGTGCAAATCACAAGACGGTTATAAAAGTGTGCCCCTGCTTTGTATTCAACTCACGGACTTCTCAGGAACGCAGTGTCGGTCTTTTCAAATTCTCACCAAGTTTGTTCGGCTTTGTGTCTCTCATTGTTATTGCCTTATCTGTTTAAACCATTATATTTATTTAGTAAGATAATCATACTTATTGCTAATTTATAAAATC
>CM061537.1:5637749-5659347 GCA_030545055.2 Neoaliturus tenellus
TTAGTATCACTTTGTGTCCGAAAACATAATTTTAAGATATAAAATTATTTGCGTTAGACAATTGTTTTAAACTTTTTCATGAAGTGAAAGCAAATAATTCAAAATATTTAGGACGATAGGTACCTTTTTAAAAATCAAATATTGGAAATGAATACATTCCATTGTAGTTCCTCTCTAGATTAGTTGTTAGGGTTTGGGTTGAGCGGAAAATGTTTTTGTTTTCGCTATCAGCTGATGCTAAAAGGCAAACAAAAATGGCAGCACTCCAGCTTTGTGTTCTAGGTGGTATTGGCACTGCCTTATAGTAAAAGAAATTTTCAATGTTAATATTATGGGAATATTTAATTCTACCTTTTTATTTATCCTCTTTAATCAGCTGGGTTAAACAGATTGTCATTTTCACCACAAATGGCAACACTTTAAATTTTTCATATCTAACCCTTTAACTTTACACTGGTCTATATACAGTAAATAAAGTCAACTAATTCTTGGTTCTAGATATGAATATTAAAATAATTTATGGAAATTATTACAAAACAAGTTTTAACCCTTAAATCTTAAAATGTTTCTTATTATTATTACAAACTAATTTTAGTTCCCAATTTAGCTTTCATTGCAGTTCTAACAAAAATAAGTGTATTTCATCAAACACAATATGTAGTTAAAACTAATGACGTTAATAAATTGCTCAATCTTTAACATAGTTCGGATATAGACGGAGCAATATTAATGTGTAAGAACTTAATGAGTAGAGTTCTTATAAAAAAGTAAGAAAGTTGCTAAAAAATACTCATAGTACCCAGGGCTGGATTTAGGATTTTGCCGCCTATAGGCTACCCATTTTCTGCCGCCCCCTCCCCTCACGCACTACTTAGGGACTGACACATACATATTGTTTTTATTGTCACTTATAGGATCATATTCACCTCTAAAAATACCCACAGATTATCTTTTTCTCAATATATAAAAAACTAAGTCAAGTACAAAAAAACTTTTATGGTCTGTATATTCTTTATTTGAACAATTGGAATCATAACACAAATGATCAAAAAGTAACTTCACAGGAGTAGCTAGAACGGCAGTGTAGATGCAACAGTCAGCGCAATAATCTTGGTTTTGTCACAAGCTACAAAACATAGTTCGAACAACTTTAAATTAAATTGAAATTTGAATTAAAGAAAATGGAGTTCAATTATAACAATTAATGAATTTGCGTAAATCTGCACCTTTCTGTGTAAGCAAACTTAAAACTTACGAAAAAATAAATAATAGGACTCTAATCATAGCAAACCCTATTCACCACTTGACAAAGCTAAATAATTGGCAACAGCGCGACGCCACCATGACGAAAAATAAAAATTAATTCGAAATAAATTAAGACTCTATAAAGTTTCCTACCCAATATTTTTTTCCTGAGCTACCCCTGTCGTCACCAATTGATACATTTATTACCGAAATAAAAACAGTAGAAGTTTGTAAGGTTTCTTGAGACAGCGTTACAGTAGTCTAAAATCATAGAGTAAGTATGCCTACCTAACATCATCAATTGTGACACTAGTTGTAACGTGAAAGGTCTCTGGTAGAAGAATTTAGTGGTCCCTGGTGTGTATCTCACCACTACAATTTTTTACTGTTGATTATGAAATCGGCGATGGTTTGATTGTTTGGCGGCACAGCGACACCTGCCAAGTAATTACATTTTTGTTCCGGTCATAAAAAATTACTTTTTTCATGGGGGAGTTTATTTTATAAATCAAAACCATATTTTGCTCTATTCTATAGCCAATCCATTCGTAAATTATTCAAATGTTAAAAATAAAATCACTAGTTACTGTAAGACTTAAATATGTTACAAATGTAAACCCCGGGAGCGCTAGTGTAGTTCCGTCTTTCTGAACCCTACCCAAACTGCGGGTGTCGTTACAATTACCCTATAGGAAAAATGTACTACAAAATTATGTGGAGTAAATTCATATGAAAATAATAAATTCATTTCCATTTCCTCGAATGAATACACTTCCAATCAGAATAATGGGCTTAAAGAAGTTTATGTTATTTAAATTAGAAAAATATTTTTAATATTTGTACAGTGCCAAAGTGCCGCCCCTACAATTTTGCCGCTATAGGCTCCAGCCTTTTCAGCCTATTTAGAAATACGGCCCTGATAGTACCATTGTAATTTTCGTTCAAAAATTATGCTGATTAATTTAATGGAATCAAATGGTTTGAAAACATATCTGCAGAAGTTTGTTATTGTTTTTTTTATTTTGTGTAAACAAAAAATATACTTATTTTAACATTCAGAAGGTAAAAAATGCGCTTTCCGTGGCAATAAGAAAAAATTAATTTCGCCAGAAACAGTAATAATAAAAAAAACCTAAGATAAGCATAAACTGATTACATTAAGAATTGCTACAGTTTAAAACATAACACATGCCAAAAGATTTGAGGTTAGAATTTTCCATGGCAGATCCCATGTTTAGTTTCACCAGATGGAGTTAACGACCAGAGGTGACTAGTCATTGACCCAAACAAGTCCAGTCATAACCGCCGTTATCAAAAGGAGGTTGTTCATTACGCCGCGACTATTAATTTACTGTTATTCAAGTTGATTGCATCTTACCTACTCGTTATTTATATGGTATGGCTACTTCATTAGACGTGTTCAGTGTTTATCTTTTTACATATACTGACTCAGCTGCTCTAAACCGCAAAATTTATTTTGTATTCTAAAACCTGGTGGCTGGCTAAATTAGCCATACGTTATACATACAATTCTAACCTATAATTTAGCTTACATTGGCATATAGCGTTGACAGGATGGTTATATGGGATTCAATTAATTCTAACCGTAAATTTGTTTACTTCAGCACATACTCTAAATTATAACCTAGTGTTTTACTACAATTATATATTTCTATGTGTTGTGTTTCATTCTTCATTCTTGTTTTTTGCACTTAACACAACTATTTACCTTCTCTTGTTATGGCTGCGCAATATTTGAACTAACTTTTAGTTTCGTCCGACTGTTAGAATTAATTAATACTGTTGAATTTCAGTTTTGAACTAACTTTTACTTTTGTTCAACTGTTAGAGTTGTACATAGTGATGGCAAAATTTCTTAAAAATCTATTTTTTCGATATATCGATGTATCGAAAGAATCAAATCGATTTCGATAACATTTGTGGACAAAAAATCGATGTTTTAAGATAATAGATTTTTTTACCGACGCTTTTAAATTGACTATAAGTTATACCAGAAAGTAAAAATATAACCAACAAATATTTAATTATTACTATTAATATGACAGTATTGTTAGTCAATAGTCACACCTTTCATTATATCATTGATTTTCTAGGTAAAACCAATGATTAACTTATATATCCTCCAAGCATGTAAGGAATACACTACATTATTTGGTTTGAAATAAAATAGAGTTATTAAAATAAACCATTTGTTTATTTAGAAGATATATTAGATCGTAGACTAAAACAAAATGATTTAAATTACCGTACTTCAATTGCTGTAAGAGCTAAATTGCGTATAACATCGCAAGACTGGAATAAACACAGTTTTTGTTTTAAGCTATATAGAATTGGAACATGTATTGGAAAGCTAGATAAACACAAATTCATATAAGGTAAATGGAGTTGGAAATTTATACATGTTTTAACATCATTCAAGGACTATTAAAATATTTTATTTTACAATAAAATTTATTTTACTATCGTTGGTTGCCTATCTTGAACAGAACCGTAACAGTCTAATCTTCGGTAACCAAGTCTCAATTTTTTCAATTAAATTTTAATAATAGCAATTTTTAACAAAATCAAAGGATGAACCCTATTTTTAACTGTTTTGTATAAAAAGGTATAATAGAGTATACACATACTTTACATGATATTTTGGCCGATGATAAATGAGTGTAGCGATTAATAGTCATAGCAACAATCACAGCCATCTCTATTCTCTAGTAAATTCTACTGCCTTGCACCAATACAATATACAGCCAATACTAAGTTATTTGACTTTGTATTTGGCTCTAATGCAACAAATTTTGTAAATTTAAAGCCAAACTAAGGTTAGGATCTTAAAATATACTGTTTTAGAGAAGTAAAAAGCGCAATTCTTTGTCTTTTATCCAACTGATTTTAAAATTGATATTTTTAGTAGGAAAAATCTATCTCCAAAAAATATCGTCTTGAAAAATCGATGTCAAAAAATCTATGTATCGAATGGTAAAAATCGATTTTTCTAAAAAATCGATTTTATTTTGCCATCACTAGTTGTACAGTCTTCAATCCAGTCCAGTTCACAGCGGTGTAAAAGGAAGGCGAAGGAGTAAGGGCGACGCATGTGCAGCAACACAAAGCTAAAGTTTGAGGTTAGAATTATCCATGGCAGCTGCCATGTTTAGTTCAGTTTCACCACATAGAATCGGCGACCAGATCTGTCCGGATTCTGCCCGGCATCTGCTCGGAGTGATTACTGTCGTAATAAAAGGAGATGTTTTATCGCGCCGCGAGCATTCATTACCTCGCATTCGTGATAATCACCTCTCATTAGTTATACGTTATGGCTACTTCATTATGGCTATTCGTTTACTTCAGCACATAACATTTAGTTAATTCTAACCTACACTTTAGCATTACCACATAACATTTTGTCCG
Organism: Neoaliturus tenellus; assembly: GCA_030545055.2. Lineage (NCBI taxonomy): Eukaryota > Metazoa > Arthropoda > Insecta > Hemiptera > Cicadellidae > Neoaliturus > Neoaliturus tenellus. Next base: position 5,642,421 of record CM061537.1, read on the forward strand.
CCACCGGAATTGCGAACTTTGAAACTTTACTTTAGTTCAACCCCAGTTACTTTATGCGCAAATTATTTAAAACCTCTTGCTGAGTCACCAACGACCTTTCGCTATGAAAATTTGTTGGCGACTGACACAAAGATCGGGCTTCTTACTACTCAGGTAAAAGTCGGTCAACCAGTCATTTGCTCGGCATCTGCCAGCATTTGGCCTGGGTTATTGCTGCCACTATAAAAGGGGATAGTTTATTGCGCAGCGAACATTCATTACCTCGCATTCGCACAGTGATCACCTCTCATTAGTTTTACGTTATGACTACTTCTAACATGCAATTTAGCATTCATCAGCATGTGGCTTCCTAGCCACTTCATTAAATGAGTCTAGTTAATTCTAACCTCAAATATTACTACTATGGTGTTCTGTTTCAATTTCCTTTACATCTTTTACACTTCATTTTATACCTCAGTCTTCTTTTAACTTCTGAATGTAACACGTCAGTTATGATGGCTGCACAATGTTTAAAGTTAAAACTTTTGCGAACACAACACATATTACGAAGTATTTCTAAACCTTCAATTTCAAAGTGTAGAACTAATTTAAATAGAGTTAGGAAGAAGTACAGTTTTAACCCATTATACTCTTCTACAACTTCGCAGGTTAATGTTGATGATAGTTTTATTTACGACATTTTGCGTTCTATGTTACACTTCAACAACTTTGAACTTGTTACACCTATCGACTGTGTTCAACAAGTTTTTTTTTATTTTACCCCCACTATTCCCTATATAAGTGCACTGACAATAATTCCTACTTTATTCTTTTCTATGCTCTTGAGCTAACAACATCTCCACTCTAATTTACACTAACAGTAACAATGGAGACCAACCAAGAAAATGTTCAAGTTCAAGAAATATCATCAACAACTCATCCAAGGGAAGATCCTCCGAGAAATTCAACTTCACCAACTCCTCAGAACCCTGTACAAGTTCCAGATGTATCTTCTACGGCAATAAATGATGTAGAAGCTATTCTTCGGTCCCTTGTCGGTTTCGACTGACCTGTATGACGATCACCGATAAACTGAACTCTTAATAGTTCAGTCTTTTTTAAAACCCCCTCCATATGACCTTGAAGCAATTATCCCCTCTCCTTTATAAATTAACTCCTACTTCAAACATTAACACCTTCTGCTCACCCCATCTCCACCCCATCATTTGATATAGCCTCTCCCCACCAGAAGCTATATGGCATGGCATATGGCGACAGCATCTGATTTGCCATCTGACCCACCGGAAGCTGTATGGCATGGCAGCTGGCGGCAGATGGCACGACTTCCGTTTTGAAAGTAACCAAACCCCACTACTTTCCGCAACCTGTTAAGCCATGTTAAAAATTCAAAATACTAAATTTTTTGTTTTTTAAAATCTCTTTTAAATGGTTTTAGTTAAAATTGTTGAATTTTGAAAAATTATGTCCAAAAATACCAAAAAAACTATTTTTGACCCTTTTCAAACCCTATAAAACCCCGTTCCCATAACCCGATAATGCTGGTTCTCGAACACATGAAAATAGACCTGGTCCTACACTTTCATATCAAATTTCATCAAAATTGGAGGTCCCTGTCAAAAGTTATCAGTACCACGGACACACACACAGACACACACACGTATATATATATGTATATATTAAAATGAACGATCGGTATTTTTTGCCTCTGGGGACCTCAAAATGAAAAAGTAACATGGACCCGGTCTTAGGTCTTACCATGGCTACTACCGTAATAGCGTATTCCCTATAGGGAAATTCGCTAGAAATAAGAAAAAAATCCTTTACAACTTAATTACAGCTGCTATCCTTAAGATAGGAAATTTTTAAATTTAGGAAGTTTTTAAAAGCTTTTTATTCGGTCCTGATTCCGTAATTGACAGTATATGGACTGGGACGTTGGCGTCGTTCTGTAATCCAGCAACTTGGACATCACAAATTGTTGATGGTTATAAGCAATGGCTTAAGAATGCGATAGTCCTTAGTAAGGATCAACATCCGCACTAGTAAATAATATTTCATCCATAAAGACTAATTCGTATTTATAAGGTAGAAATTGTAGTTCGGATCCCTTGTTAAACTGTAGGTCCCTAGACACCATTTACTGTTAGGCTATTAATTAACAGTCTAACTAGAATGTAGGCTTTTATGAGTAACAAATAAATCAGATCAATCAAATAAACTTTATTCCTTTGAATAAAATACAATAACAGTGTGATAACAATATCAAGGAAACTAAATAATTCTTAAATAGAATCTGGGTCTTTGGCTGGGAATGAGTCTTTGCTGGTTACACATTTTACTTTTCTCAAATATTACAGGAACATATAAATACACATTGTAAACTAATTTAGAAACCTTAATAAATGAAACAATGCAAAATACAAAAATACGTATAAAACATTATAAACGATGATGATAATGACTTTAATAAATGAATAAAATTCCTGTATAATAAAATTATTATCACAATTATAATATTTTTAAAGCTTAATCCATCTCATATCAAGTTCTTATAGTAAGCACTTTTAACATGTAATAACAAACAATATCAATAGAAAATTATAAACAAGAGACTAGTTAGGCAAAATTACATTAATTGTTTTCAAGTATATTGTGAGCTTCAGCTTGGTCAAATCCCATATTTAAAAGCGAATTTGTTATGCGACGCTTGTACACTGCAACACTATCACTCTTGGCCAGTTTGATCTCTGTTGAAACGTTTCTATAAATAATGTGGCAAAGATAAAATGGTATATATTTTAGATTTGTATGAATTAGCTTTGGACACACAAATCAGATATTAATGTTGCTACGTGTTGTATAACGATGTTCAACGGGTATAAAAATAGAGTTTTTATTGCTCTTTTAATGTAGATAAGTAAAGTTATAATAAATAGTTTCCTTATGTTGAGAACTGAAAAAAATCAATAAATAGCTGAAGTGTGGAATTTCTGGAACATTTATTAAGAATGGTTTTAATAATAAATCTTTGAGTAATCGCCAGATTCTCAAATATTGTCAGCAGTGGACCACCCCATGCCATGATTCCATACAGTAACACTAACTATAAGTGCGCAAAGTATACAGATCTTATCAGTTGCCGTGAGAGGATTACACGAAGCTGAGTGAATGCATAGATAAAAGAAGACAACTTGATCGCGCCACAATTAACCTATACTCATCTCAATGAAAATCTCAAATATTCATATTCAAATTAAAATACTCACTATGTAAGGTCCCTGTTTTAAAAATAGGGATTGCATCGCCATTGTCACTTTGTTACTTTTATGTGTTACCGTACATTTAAAATTATTGTGAAAAAAATTATTTTTTTGTGAAATAACAAGTGTTTAGAGGTTTTTGTTGTGATAACTGTGTTCCTCATAATACTATTTATGTACTGTATTGATACAATGCACAAAAAATATCATTTTATTGTGAAAATGTATTTAGACCTTTGAAGTGGGTCCATAAAATCCATGCGTTTTACTATCACTAAATTTAAACTGTAAACAAACCACAGACTTTAATGTCTGCACACAACATAGCATTGCTTTTAGAGGTATAACTAACAACAACAGAAACACAGCTGGATGTTATTTTTATCAGTGGTTACTATATTAATCGAACTATATTATATTAGCTGGACTATTGCCAAAATACTATAAGCTTCTGCCAAATACGACATGTTTTATGACTTGAATAATTAGTTTGTAGAGCTTACACTATTTTTTATTTGAAATACATTAGGTTAAGATATTTTATAGGTGGTTAAAACATTTTTAAAGTTAATATCCATTGATGGTATGATAAAAATTATACCGTAAGCAGCTGGTACACACAGTATTTATTCTCGTGCAACGAAGTGAATCAAGAACTTCCTTTTCAACTGTTAGGGCTTACGTTATTTATACTGGTGGTTACAATATTTAAAAATTTCATGTTGTGGATACAATATCTGTCTTTAAATGATAATTACGGCTCAGCTTGTGGATTATCTTATTATTATTAATCTCATCATTATTGATCGTGTTAATAAAAAAAAGGACTCGAGGTCAACAGAGGTTTGTTTTTATATCTTTTTTATTTTTTAAAAAGACCCGTTTACACGTATCTTGGGTAACTGGTAATGTCAAAAAAGTTATTTATTGACTTTAAACAAGTTTTTGTGCAGCCTCGAATACCTTTTGTATTCAAATTCAAATAAAACATTGAATTCACACTTGAAGAAAGTACTGCATTTTTTTACTACTTTTACATTGAACATACTGAAAAACATTTTTATTCTTTTTTTGTCATAATCATTTAATTCTAAAACTAATTCTTCCTCTGAGACCTCACCTTCAAAAGCATCGCTAGGTTCTGTTATTTTTACCAGCTTCGACAATTAGTATCACGCTAATAGTAATTCTTCTTTTAGATTCCCCTTGTTGCAGTCAAGGACTAATTTAATTACACTAGTCATTCAATGAATTTCTATTGATTTAACTGTCATTTATTAAACCATATTTGAGTTATATATTTTCAAAACCTGCCTTGTCCACTTTTTGTAATTTTTCAGGAAATAGGAAAAACTGCAGTTATATGATGCCGTTACGTTAAAATACTTATTTTATACCATTGGAATCGTCATGAATTGTAGAAAATGTATTTGTTATCATATTTCTACTTCAGTTACTGTGGTAATTAATATTTTAAGTTGAATGTTGGAGAAGACTGGTTTTGGAATTGTACGTGGCGCAAGACTGTTTCTGGAACAAATTACACTGGATACAGGTGGCTTTTGGAACAAACCTGTGAAATATGTAGAAAGCATATTTTGGAACAAACCCAGGAAAAGGCATTTTATGGAATGAACAGTGGTGGATTAGACTGGGTTTGGAGTGAAAACATGAGAAATGTGAAAATCAAAATACTTTACTAATTGTTTTTAAAGTAGCATATAAACAAAACATGAGTTCGATTTTCAGAAATAAATTCAGTTTTACACTCGGAGTGCATTGTCCTCAAAGAAATCTTCTGTCCGATCACAGTAGTTTTCCGCTTGAGCGATAGTGGCAGAAGGAGGGTTATTCAAAACTTCATTGTAGAAAGACGGATTTTCATTTTCTCTCCAGTTTTCGCCATAGTGACTTGTCAATAGACTGTTAATGTCTCTAGTTTGGCTTCTTTAACATTACTCTGCTTCTCAACGGCACTTGTAATTATTTCACTGACAACAACGTTTTTCTTAGTGACGGATCTGGGTGGAGTAACATCACTTCTGTAAAATACTTCTCCTCTTACTAACGCATTGGTTTTTGCTTTATTTCTGCTTATGATAAATCTTGTTGATGCATTGAATTTAAAATGCCACTGACCCGGAGGCTTGAGCACTTCTCCTACTGCGTCTTTCCAATTCAGTACAGGACAATCAATACCTAGTTTGATCACTGTAGCATGGTTACTGTAGATATCCATGTATTCTTTAAGTAAAATAATGATGTCCTTTTTGCGTATCTCCTTTTCAAAATATGCAAAGACTCTGTCGGAAGGCATAAAAGAATGTCCAGTTACTGGGAATATAAGCTCAACCCTGAAAACTGTTGGTGGGGCATGATCAATCAACCATTTACTGACCATTCCAATCAAGATACTATTTTTGTTTTGACCACCACAGCCATCTGCGAAGAGACGAACTGTGCTGATTTCTGGTCTAAGAGGTACTCTGCTGTTCAGTGCATGAAACACGCAGCTTGCTATTTCGTTGGAGCCTTTTGAATGTTGGTGTTCACACCAGGTGTAGGAAAAGACATTTTCTTTACCCAATTTGTCCTTTGAGGAACCCTCAACAATTGTGAAATTATAATTGTATAGTTGTCGAGAGTAATACGCTTTTTGGTCGGGGACCTTTGGTAAAACCTGATTCTTTTGACAATCATATGAAAGCACCAAAGTGTTTTCGGATACGTCTTTTCCAAGAAGTTCAAAAAATGCTTTTGAGCGGAGACTGTGAACCCGTTTTTGACTCATTATAGTTTGTTTTTCATTGTTTGTTTTTGCATGTTTCAATTGTTCCTTAAACTGTAAGCATTGAGAGCATACATCAACAGCTGGGGCTCCGAAACCAATGTTAAAGTTCAAATTGATATAGTTTCTGAAGAAAGACTTTTTTACTTTTAATTGTACTTCCCCATTTTCACAGCTTGCATTGTAAAGTCGCCATAATTATATTTAAATCACTTGATAAATACTGTCAGGTAGATCTTCCCCTGCAATAATGCTTTTCCATCTCCCGTATTTTGGTCATAAACTTAGAGATCGTCTCCCGTTTGGAAGCAAATTTTTTGGACCTGGTATCTCCTCCTCTATTGTCTTTCAGTGACTTACCCTGAGCTTACTCTTACACACATTTTGAATCCTTGTTTTCTTTAAATTTAAAATTGTCATGGATGTCTTTTGGCAGACTTGCAGTTTGTCTGGAGCTCCAGGCCTGAGAGTAGCCTTCTTAATATAGTAGGTTATAGTCATACCTTTGGAGGACCTATGTTCTAGCTTTTTCCGATGTCTCTTAGGCGCAGTTACTTGAGTGTACTTTAAAATCAAATGATCTTGAAAGGCTTTTTTCTGTACTGAATAAAACAGCTTGTGGAAGTGATGAACATCTCTTCTAGTCAATGACATACACTGCAGCTTACGGTTGTGACCACAATACCTCTCGGATCAAAAGAGCAAAAAAAAAAAAATCGGATTTCATAAAATTCTGTCTGTAAGGTTAACGTTGAGAGATATAACAAAAAGTCACAGGACCCACATTGTAGTTCACCCGATTCCCTTTCGTAATAATTCTATAAAATTTTTTATAGGACTAATCATTTGGCCACTAGAGCTAAAAAACGAAAATTTTGTTTTCTCTAGTAGGCCAGAAGTAATAAAATTCCCCTGCTTATGGTCACGAATTTTTTAAAAAAGCGAAAAATTTATTTTTGGAGTAAATGAGTATATTTCAAACAGAGTGTGCTAGTGGTCTAGCAAAAATTAAAAAAAAAAAAAAAAAAAACGGATTTTACAAACATCGGTCTGGTAGATTAACGGTGAGAGATACGATAAAAAGTAACAGGACCAAAATTGTAGTTCGTTTAATTTTCCATCGTAATATTTGTCTTAAAATTTGTATAGGACTTACCATTTGGAAACTAAAGCTGAAAAACTAAAATTACGTTTTCTCTAGTAGACCAGAAGTAATAGAATTTCACGATTTATGATTATGAAATTTATAAAAAAATAAAAAGGTATTTTGAGAGTGAATGAGTGGAGATACAGCGTTTATATAAAATATTTTTAAAACGAGTAGCAATTTTTTCCGTTAAAACAGAGGTTTATTTTTACTTGAGTAAATTACATGAAAATTAATTTTCTTTTCAAGTTACACTGGCTATTTTAGCCTTTTTTGTGTACTATCACAGCGTAGCCTAATTGAAAAATGGAATAAACCAAATGTGTGTTGGCAAAATTACATATTTTTTTTACTCACATTAAATATTATTTTGTTATTCATATAAATAAAGAATTTCAGTTGCGCCTTCAATAAACAGTACAGTAAAGTTTTGCATTTTTATTACTTTGCGATTCGCAAAACTAACAAAGCCTTAATCATATTACCTAATTTAAAAAATGATTAGAAAAAAGGGGAAATAATCTATTAGATTTTTAGTTAAATAATATATAATAAAAACAGACAATTTTTTTATGAATTTAGATAAAATTTTGAAAAATTCTTTAAAAAAACTTTATTTCAACCGCATTCTGCATAGCCTTAACAATTTTGAGAGTTGTTAGTGAGGATCTAACAATTATGAGAGAGGTTAGTGAGGATCTGAATTTAAATTTATTTCCGGGTTCCCACTTTTTCTCCAAGGAATAGGGTTATATCCGGTGAAGAGGCATTTAAAATGGAATCGTCAGATGAAGGGGAGCTTCTGCCTGAAATAGTTCGGGGACTAGGACTAGAATTTTGTGGAATACATAAATTAGAAAAATTTGATTTATACTTATAGGGCTTCTAACTGAAAGACTAGAGGAACTTGAGTTGGAATTAGGAAGTGGGCTAGCTTGTAGCATACGGCTGGATGAAGAAAAAACCCCTAAATTAATCTTAAATGTTGTGAATTCAAAAGAAGATTTGAGATTTTTATTTCCCCGATTTTCTTTTTACACTTGTTACCGGCACTGTGCATACATTGATTAAAGGTATGTACAGTTCTCCCTCGAACCCTGACGGCCTAGGGTTTGAGGAGATGTCACCTCTATAACCATCAGGGATGGTAACTTTAACCCCAGTGGAAAACTGTTTAATTTCTCCAAGATGCAAAATATATGGTTCGAGGGAGTGCATCTCAACAACCACAGGTAATTCTTGCAATGCTGGGCAGGTCGAAAGTGAGATTACAATGGATTCATCTGAAAAATAACAATTTTACTAAGTTAAATATATTAATTATATTATTTAATTATAATATTTTTTGTTAATTTTTTATTTTTGTTGTAAATACTCTACGTTTATTATTTTAATTACATGCACATCTCTATATTAGTTTTGATTATTAAACAAAGCTAGGTACCAAAAACTGAAATTATTCTTTTATGTCTTCACACTTTTTACATATCTGTTTATCCAATAAGGGTATAATTCTATATAATTTTTTTGCTTATACAGATGAAGCTTTTAAACCGACCTCGGATCAACTGAGCCGACGAGGATACAATCTTAAGTGTAAAAGAAAAAAAATATAAATTTGTGAATGTACTAATAAAATAGTTTAGCTGTACGTTAGAAACCCCACCAAGCAACAACTTAAATTTGGTTAAATAAAGTTTTTTTTTTATATTTTGAAATTGTTATTGTTAATTATTTGCAACATAATCCCAGTTAAATCAAATAAAAAATTTTTGCAACGGAATTCATTCCTAACAGTTATGTTGATATTTAATATCTTAATATTGCTATCTTGCTATCTTATCTGTCATCTGTTATCTGTTATCTGTTATCTGCTATTGCTATCTTAATATTGCTAAGTTTCTTAGTTACTCAAATGTAAAATTTTGTATTAACAACGTTATTATTTTTAATTACATGCACATCTCTATATTAATTTTGATTACTAAACAAAGCTAGGTACCAAAAACTGAAACCTTTTTTTATATCTTCACACTTTTTACGTATCGGTTTATCCAATAAGGGTATAACTCTATATAATTTACTTGGTTATACAGATAAAGCTTTTTTAACCGTCGAGGATACGAATTTATTAATGTACAAATAAAATAGTTTTTCTGTATGTTAAAAACCCCACCAAGCAATGATTTACATTTTTTTTGATGATGTATTTTTAAATTTTGAAATAATTATTGTTTATTATTTGCAACATAGGCCCAATTAAATAAAATTAAAAAAATTGTTGCAATGGAATTATCTCTCTTAACAGTATGTTATCAACAACTTTTAAAGAAAAAGGTGGTAAACGTGCTATTTTTTTTTTTAGATTATTAGGGCAGCTATTTATTTTTAGATCAATATGGTAACAGAGAAAGCAAAAATATTAAACCGCGCTAAGCTATCTTATTATTGCTAAGTTTCTTAGTTACTCAAATGTAAAATTTTTTATTAACAACGTTATTATTTTTAATTACATGCACATCTCTATATTAATTTTGATTACTAAACAAAGCTAGGTACCAAAAACTGAAACCTTTTTTTATACCTTCACACTTTGTACATATCGGTTTATCCAATAAGGGTATAACTCTATATAATTTACTTGGTTATACAGATAAGGCATGTCGCACACTACGGCAGACCAGCTCAGGCAGATCAGGTCAGACCGTTCCGGCAAAATTCGGAAGCCATGTATTTAAATGTAGAGCCGCACACTACGTCAGGTCAGACCGCTCAGTTCAGTCCGGTCAGACCGTCTCCGGCACTTTTCGGTCAGCGAGCGATTTTTGCCGGAGCTGCCGGAGCGAGACGCCGGCCCGCGGCCAGTAAACCAGTGTTGTGCAATAGCTCGTGCGGTCCGTACACAGTTCTGTGGTTAGTTGCTGTGATTAGTTCGAGCAGTAGTTCAAGATGAGTTTTGATGAAAGATTAATTTCTGCAGTACAGGGCTATGGTATGTTGTATGACTTGACAATATAGTGATGAAGGATTCCGCGTGGGAGGAAATATCTACAAATCTGAATGAATATCTTCATCACTACTACTAGAACCCATCGCACAATCGCACTAATCGCACTGAACAAGAATACACAAAGCATACATGCAGCCAATGCCGCTGTCTGTCGACTACTGACTGAGGTTGGCGCTAAAACGCCTGAGCTGAGCGGACTGACCGGACGTAGTGTGTGGGAAAACTGCCTGACCTGAGCGGTCTGAGCTGGTCTGCCGTAGTGTGCGACAAGCCTAAAGCTTTTTTAACCGTCGAGGATACGAATTTATTAATGTACTAATAAAATAGTTTCTCTGTACGTTAAAAACCCCACCAAGCAATGACTTAAATTTGGTTTAATAATGTATTTTTAAATTTTGAAATCATTATTGTTTATTATTTGCAACATAGGCTCAGTTAAATAAAATAAAATAAAAATTATTGCAATGAAATTCATTTCTCCTAACAGTTATGTTATCAACAACTTTTGAAGAAGAAGTTGGCAAACACTGCACAGTAAACATTACCCTCAAGAAATATTGAGACCAACAGCCTAAACTTAATGAACTAGCTATTTATTTTGAGATTATTATGGCAGCTATTTATTAATTCCTACTAACAGACTAAAATTAATGAACTTGCTACGGACAGTTTGATCCACTTATAATTTATTTTTAGATCATTATGCCAACAGCGACAGCAAATATATCAAACCATGCAAAGCTATCTTAATATTGCTAAGTTTCTTAGTTATTTAAATGTAAAATTTTTTATCATTGATAAAAAAAGGGAATGTGATTCAGTTAACAAAATTATCCAACGTAATTTATTATTAAATAATGAAGTGACTATTTCGTACTCTTACTTGCTGTGGCTGCTGGCGAACCCTCCCCATGCCCCTGGACCATCTCCTCCAAGTTAGTAGAAGTAGTGGGAAGATGGTCTGCCATTGTTTTTAACTAAAGAAATCATATAAAACAATTGACAAATTTACTAACCATCTAAGTTTAAGGATAAGTTTAAAGATGCAATAAAAAGAAATAGGTAAAACCCCAACCGAAAAAAATAATTTTATTTAAGGGGATCCGCTTCCTACAGCCCTTTTTTTTAACTTTTTGATAATATTACAATCATATATTGTTTTACCTTTCTACACTATAAACTAGATAATTTATAGAAAAAAATAATTTTTTTTTGCCAAAAAATGTAATTTGTCTGGTTTTTTTCGCGTGATTTTCGCAATATATTAGATTTTGAATAACTTTTTTATTTTTCAACTATTACTAATATTTTTTTTTTTTGTTTTTTCTGCATGAAATAAAGCAACTTTTGACGCATGGAAACTATTCTAGCTCATATCAAAAATTACCCAACTGTTCGAAAAAATATTTGTTTTTTAAAAATTTCAAAAAATTCTAAAATTAATAAAAAAATTATTTTTGCTTGTAGGGGGGTTTTCATGCGTGAAAAGTTTATAAATATTATCAAGATAAGATGAAGTGGTAAAAATTTCAAGACTCTATCTAGTCTTGTTCAAAAGTTATTCAAACTTGTATGTAGTAAAACATGGAAAAATTAGTTTGCGGAAATTTCCGTTTAAAGTTTTTATTTACAAAATACACTTATTTTACCTATTTATACACATTTATAAAATACACTTACTTTTTTTATAAAATATACTTTTATAAAATAAAATATAAAAAAATATTGTTTTATCAAATATTTTTTTAAATATATTAAAAATTTATATATAATTAATTTTATATAAAATAAAATATAATAATTTTACATAAAATAAAATATATATAATTTATATATAATTTTTTTAAAATTTAAATATATTATATTTTATTACATATATTAAAAAATATTTTATAATTAAAAAATATATTATAAAATAAAATAATTTTTATAAAATATACCTTTTTATAAAATACACTTATTTTATTAATAAATTTGTGATAAACAAATATGGAAAATGAAATTTATAAGAGCCAAGATCCGTTTAGCTTCGCAAAATACCAACTTTTCGCGAAGCGCGCGGTTCTATAAAAACGTCAAAAAATGTTAGAAATAATGCTCGGAATGGCTTGATATTTTTCAGACACACTACTGAGAATATGTACAATTTATTGGAACCAAAAACAAAAATCACTAAAAATTCACAACATTGACTTTTGGAGTAGACGGATCCCCTTAATAAATAGCTTTAAATAACAAAAAACTTTTATTTATACAATAAAAAAATAATAAGTTAAACCAACTTTAGACAGTTTATTGAAACTTCTACTGGATTGTTGCACATAAGTTGTAGCAAAACAAAAGTTTATACCAGATACAAATCTTATACCAGACATACCAAACCACCCATACACTCCTTTAAAATCTACACAATTAATTTTCCACAAAAACAAATTGTACCATTATAGGTAAACTGGTTGCACTCTATCCATTGATGATAATTTTAATAAATAGGGTGTACCAAAAGTAACCTTTCCAGACAGAAAGTTACGATTTAATGTGTATCCCTAATCCTAATGGTTTCAAAGATAATGGCGATGAAAGTTTTATTTTTCCCTTAAGGATGACAAAGGGCTAATTTTCCGCTAAACTAAAAAGGCCTGCAATTAAAATGCCTTAGCTTCATCTTTTAAATACTTAAGCAGCTAAAATTTTCTAATACCATAATTTAACAGTAATAATAATTTTATATAATTTATTAAAGTGTTTATAGTGTGAAAATATATTAGATATTGACATTTTAGCATAACTTGGTTATTTTGTTATGTACTATGGGGCAAAGCCCTAAGTTTGCGAAGGCAATTTAAATTGCTATAAATCTTCACACCACTATATTATATAAGAGAAAAAAATATAACATCATGTAAAGACATTGTCCCAAAAAAGATAATAAATTAAGACCCATGAGAGTACATAACTGAATTATTAATTTCTACTTACCTATTTTGAGAAAAGTGGAAGCTGGAAGAAGCAGAGAGTAGTAAAATTTATTTTCACCAATAAAAATATGAAAATAAATGAAAAAATTAAATTGTATAGGTTTAAATTTGTTTGAACAAACTACCGGGTGTCCCAGATCCATTGATGACAATATCAATGTACAGGGTGTGCCAGAAGTAACCTTCCCAGACCGGATATCATTAATTTTAAATATGAACCCCCATTATTTAAGGTATTTTTGATTTCTAGACATAATTCTAAGACAACTTTACAATTTTATGTGTACCCTTAATCCTAATGGTTTGGGAGATAATTGAGGTAGAAGTTTGATTTTTACCCATAAGAATAACAAGGGACCAAATTTCACATCGATTAGCTCTGTAAATTTTCCGTTAAACTAAAAGGGCTAAGCATAAAAATTCCTTAGCATCATAAATTTTGCATATAACAAACTATATTTTAAAATTTTAAGAGTAGCATAAAAGGAAATAAAAAAAATGATGTCATGCAAACTAATTTTAATTTCTTATTTAGCTAATATTGATCGTTCTTATAAAAAGGGGTGTATTTCATAAAATGGGGTTAGTAAATTGCTTAAATTTTCATGTACTTGTGATATAAATAGGACAATACCAATGTAACAGGATCGAAAAAACCATCCATACACCCCTTAACATCCAATAAACATCCCAAGAACTTTACTTCTCAAACCAACAAAAGCTGATAAAATGTCTCCAGCAAGTTCATCTTTGAATTTCCCCAGAACTTTCTTAGGATAATTACTTGTATCAAAGTGAACTTTGAGTGTATTGAAATCATCATACGCATCTTTTGTGTGAGTTTCTTAAAGGTAACTCAGTGTCAAGGTAACATAACGTGATGGGGTTGCCATAGAACGGTTTCATAACATCGTAGTGAAATTAGTACATTTTGACTTAACTGAGTTCGAGTATACTCATTCCAATGTTGATAGGTTTCTTAAACACTATCTTGTTTTTTTTCCATTTTCATAGCTACGATGTTTTCATCATACACAGTATGATCTAGAAAATTTGGTATTGAAATTAATTCTTTTTCTGATCTGATACTAATCTTATGTCAATTCTATTTCGCACATTTTTCTATTGTCTTGCCATATATTGAATTACACATTAGTTTATAAAAGTCCTTTTCTAAGTCATTTGTTGAATTTTTTTTCTTTTTTCTGTATTCAAATCGATGTATGGTTTTAACCAGTCTTTTTGTTTCAACTGGATTGCTCTATGTATTTCCTTCAGTTTCAACCCATGTTTTAAAGCTTGTTGTAAGGCAATTTAATGTATAACATATTTTTCCTTATTTTCTAAAGTGGCTAACAGCATTGGATGGGACCTTTATGGTGTTGATTTTGTTTCACAACAAAAAGGAAAGTCACTATGCTTGAAGATACTAAGTGAACGATTAGCAGGCGTAAAGTGTCTTGGGTCCGTTCTATGGTGCAGCGATTGGCCGTTTTGAAATTGAAGTCCTCCGTCTCACCTTCGGGATGGTCATATTTGGCAACCAATAGCATGTTGAATTTTAAGAAGCTGGTGATGTCTTGCTCTTGCTGTAGTATGTCATTGAAGACAGGAATCGCCGCCTAGATGAACGGCTCCAAATCCATGTAACCGGCCGTATTCCTGACAACATACTCTGGCGTGCTGCGGTGATTTGATCAGCTCGTACGAGAGGCTGCTATCGCCCGAAGTGTCGGCCGCGACGCTTGTGGCGTCGCTCGCTCCGCCGGCGATCGGTCTGGCTGTCGTCTGTGTGGAGACTAGTGACGGGTGCCGCTCGTCTCACCTCCAGGTGCGCCGGAAGTGCTGGCACCGGGTGCGTTGTCACCGGAAGTGCCGGCTGCGCTCGTGTCGGCTCGTGCTCTGCGACGCTCGCCCCTCCGTGTCCAGTGAATGACGCTGGCCCGGGTGTCGGCTGTGTGGAGACTCGTCCCACGAAGCGTCCTGCTGACCACGCGGTGGTGAGCTTGTCCGGCGTGCTGGCCGCTTTTGTGGCGGAGGAGAATCTCGCCGGTCGACCAGACCGCGTTTCCGTGGAGGCGGTGTCGTCCGGCTACGCCTTATCGGTAGTGGAGACCGCCGGTCACTTCGGGAAAGCCGACGTTTCCGACGTGGTGGCTCCCGTGCTGGCGACGAATCGCTGCTGCTGCTGCTGCTGGCTCTCTGAATTTGCGCCTGGATCGCCAGACATACATGAGTATGTCTTTCTCTTGCTGATTTATTAAAAAAGTACGCTTCGCCGCATACACGGCATTTGAACGGCGGCTTCATCGTGGAAGGCCAAGGAAATGAAACAACGTGCAACTCGCGAATGCTTATATAAGGGACACAGAAATATGGGCGGCATCTCTACCAGTCGGACGCAAAGTGTGCCGTCCGCTTCGCCGACAGGGGGGTTTTGTCAACTCGGGGTGGAGTCGACCTTGAAGAAAGGGGTAAAATATTATGACAGCTAACTTGCCTCCTCACAGCATCTCACACCCAAAAAAAGATGCAACAAGGACATTGTTGCTGTCCTACCCTCCCTCGTTTACCTTGTACATAGCTCAACTCGGAGTCGACCTTGAAGGGGTAAAATGTTATGACAGCCAAGGTTAACTTGTCTCCTCCACACATCTCAAAAAAAAAAAAAAAAAAAATACACCAAGGATATTGTTTCTGACCATACAACCTACCTCGTTTACCTCGTACTTGTGAAAACTCTACAGACATGAAAAAGTCTGCTCTTAAATATCCTCCTGCTGACCTTCCCTCCAGGATTTTCATTTGTACATGTAAAATAATCGTTAACCTTTACAGCCATGAAATAGAATACACACAGCTCATAAATATCCAACCCTGCCGACCTTCCCTCTGGAATTTTCACACAGACATGAAAAAGAATACAGGATTCTGTCAAACCCAGCAACTCACCACAGCATACTGTCAGAGGTCATATAAACCCTAATTTTCTATTTCACATTTTCATTCCAAGCTAGATTCTTCGCAGAAGCACAGCCTCAATTCGCTGCTCCCCTAAGGTATGTGATAAATAGACTCGTTTAAGAAAAATATTTTATTTACATTTTATATTACAAACTTTATATTCTTCAGCTTCTTCTTCGCTATTTGCAAAAGAAAAAAAAAGGTTAAATCCCTGTCATTTTTTGCGTTTAAATTGCAAAAATTATAATCTTACAACAGTAGTGGCAAAGTATGGCTGCTTTCTCAGGTCAATGACCCCTGAGGAATGCTGACGTCACCAAGGTCATTGACGTCACGAATGACGTCATCGATGATGTCATCAATGACGTCATATCTATGACGTCACACCCATGACGTCATACCTATGACGTCATTACGACGTCCTCACCGCTGACGTCATCATAATGACGTCACTGACGTAATTAAGGTCAAGGTCACGTGGAAAGACAAAAAAAATATTTTTTGCACTTTTGTGGTTCCTCGTATTTCGCTGTGGAGCGAAAATCCAAGAGTAATCACAAAAGTGCAAAGAAAAATATTATTTCCCAGCGACCCGACCGAAAAACCTACCAAACGTGACGTACGGCATTCCTCAGAGGTCATTGACCTGAACCCCAGCAACCCCACTCTTAAAACTAAAAAAAAAAATAGATAATTTTTATTTTCACTTACCCACGGAGAAACCCGAATCCCAACTGGAAACAGAATTCGAACGCCGACTGACTGGACAGCACCGTACCA